>BSBK01005822.1:312500-512515 GCA_027943335.1 Chamaecyparis obtusa
TATATATGTGACCATTTAAAAAGATTTGAACTATAATTTATTTTTTATTGTGTCTACTTTCATAATCGAAAAATATCAAGATTCTCAATCCAAATCTATATCCGCGTTATCATATTGGTTTGACATTTGATATAATTTGTTCCAAAATTTCTAAACACTCATTCCAAATTGGACGGTATGGGGAAGAGGTAAGCATGTTTGACAATCTAGGCATTTTGTAGTGCGCGTGAAAATTGATCGCTATGCGCACGCCATTCAAATCTCTCTTCAGTGCCCATTTCTTCTAAAGTGTCTATTTCGTCTGGACTCTCCCCAACTTGTGTCCGATAGTACTTATGAATCTAAACTGGTCAAGGTCAGCAGTGTTCTCCCACTTTAAAAGAAAAATTATTTCTTGCGCAATAAAAAAAAGTATTGTAAAATCAACTTGTGTGACGTGTGCAAGTGGAAATCTTTGGAAAGTGAAATGATTGCGCTCCCTACTAGCTGCCTCATGCCCCTGGCTATAGAGGGACCAAAATGTACTTTTTTTAATTTGTTAAATAAATAAAAATTTAAAAAACAATTCTACTGTTATTTTTAATCTAATTAATAAATATAAATAAATTATCTAGTGAGGTGCATTTTGGACTCTGCATAGACATTGCGGGAAGGGTGGGAGTGGGACTCGCCGTTACCAGTTTGCATCCATGTTTATGTCATGTCAACCTTTCCACATTTTTAATTCTTGAAGTCTGACAAAGATCTTTAAATTTTATTTTTTAATTATTGTCATTTCCATTTCTTGTTATATGTAAATATATGTAATATGTAATTTTTATTTTTTTTGAATTAACTATAAGGATATCAAACATCAAAAATCAAAATACAACCAGAGTTTAATGGGCGAAGCCCAGCCTCAACCACGCGAGTTAACGGAGAGTATGAAACTTAATTACAAAGCATATATATAAAAAGAAGTAGACTAAGATAGAATATCCTTGTAGTCCTCAACCCAGGCGACCCAACCCCCGGGGCCCTCCATCCAGACGATATTTTTCTTGTCTTAAATTTGGGATAGCGTGGAGATCTGCTAATCGGTAGTGTTCCTGTTGTGCTTGACTTCCTTGTAAGCTTCTTTAGCGTATCTTCAAAATTGGCAAAGTTGTCGATATGGCTTCTCCAGTCATTCCCATCCTTGACCTCGTACACAAACATGGTGGAGTGCCTAGCTTTAATAAATCTTCTAAGTTTCTTTCTATCCAAGGTCATGTTCACGTTCACCTGGGAGGAAATTTTAAAATATGTGAGTTTTCAAAAAAACTTAGTAAGGTACCTAAGGGAGTCTTGATACCTTTCTTCATTTTTGCACTTCCAAAGCTACCAGAGAATGTTAGAAGAAAGCATGTTCCAAAAAATATTCATATCTTTTTTAACACCATCAATATAACTAGTAACTAGGTTTCAAATATACTACCAATGAAAGGATAATTGATTCCAAACATGCGCCAAATACTTTTCACAAAAGAGTAATCAAAGAAAATATGTCTACAAGTGTCCTAAAGACCACAAAATCTACAAACAACATCATTATTAATATCTTTTCTAACAGGTAGTTTGTTAAGAAGCAACGACGATTTGAAGCATTTAATTTTAGGTTCAACAGGAGCCTTCCAAAACCTATCAAGATGTTTTTTTCCATAAGTTATAATCTAGATTAGAATACCAGAGTTTGTTAATGTGCCCAATGATATCATTCTTGGCAGCAATAATACTGTATATGTTCTTACCTTTAATCTTTTCCATAATAGTACCATTAGGCCATTTAATCTTAAGAAATCTATGAGAGTCAACATAACAAACCTTAGGAAGATCTTTACTAGCTTTGATGATCATATTGTAGGTTTTCTTTTGAGTAGGAGGGATATTGAATTTAGTATTGATGTCCTCCTAGCTAATAAGCTTGTCTTCGTCAAAAAGAAAAATGAGATGGGAAATCCCCAACTTATTCCAGTATTTGGCAGAGCAGTCTTGAGAGAGGGCAAGAGGTTTTCCGCCAAGATGTAAATTCCACCAAATGGATCTTTCACCATACAAAATTTTATGGTCATAGAAGGTTCTATTAGGGATGAAATTCTTAACATATTCCCAGGCTTTCCAGATAGTTTCAAAAATGGAGGATCCTTGAACAAGAATAGGAAAGTCACCCAACAAGATGTCACAAAAGGGGATGCTTTTCAAAGCTTTAGCCTTTCTAGGGATGCCTCTTTCAATATTACTTCTAATAAGGACCTTCCAAGGCTCATCACATTCTAGAGAGTGAAAGATCCATTTGGTCGCTAAAGCAGTCCCTTGAGTTTTAAGATCTTTTAGGCCCAACCCACCAATGAGCTTATCAGTGAGGCACTAGTCCCATATGACCGCATGATGATTCTTATTACTTTTTCCATCAGACCACAGGAATTTCTGGATGGTTTTCTAAATCTCAAGAATTTGATAATTGTTAAACATCCAAGTAGAAGAATAATACACATTGTAGGAGGAAAAGATTTTTTGACAGACTTGACCTCTCCCAACAAAGGAAAGGGATCTGTTATGCCACTTGTTACATCTCTTGAAGATCTTATCCTTAATCCAGAGCCACATTTCCTTTAGGGAGGGCTCTATGGAGAAGGGAATGCCCAAGTAGCACACAATCTTTTGAGGCCCTCCCCAAAGGAAATTAGATTTGTTGAACTAGGCAGGGGGCTGATTAGAGTAGCCCAAGAAAATAGATTTAGCTTGAGATATACATGATCCAAAGATGGAGCAGAAGGCATCAAGTTTGATTTGAAGAGCTTCAAAATTGGGCTCATTGGATTCAAAAAATAATGAGGTATCATCAGAAAATTGACAATTGATAAGCTTAGTATTGTTGGGGAGGGTGATGCCCTTAATGGCTAGGGAGAGGGTGTTATCCTTAAGGATGTAAGTAAGAGCATCTGAGGCAATGACAAATAGGGTAGGGGCCAAGGGGAAACCTTGCCTAATGGATCTTCCTAGAGGAAAAGGTTCGGAAAGGGATCCGTTAACCTCCACCTGAGCAGAGGCATCTTTGAGAATAATTTTGACAAGTTTATAGAATAGGGGAGGAAAACCAAAAGCTTCTAATATCATAATGATAAAATCTCATTCAATCCGGTCATGTAATCGTCCTCAAAGTCAAGAAGAAGCATAGTAGGGTTTTGATTGGAGTGTTTGGACCAACACATTAATTCCCAGCTAGTAATCAAAATTTCAAGAATATACCTGCCTTTGATGAAACCAGTTTGGGTGGCATTCACAAATTTGGGAAGGATCGACTTAAGTCTCAAGGAAAAAATCTTAGCAATAATTTTATAGGAGACGTTCAGAAGGGTAATAGGCCTCCAATTCTTGAAGAGGGCTCTATCACCATCCTTAGGAATCGTCTTACTAATACCTCTATTAATGAGGCATCCCAAAGTACCTTTATCGTAAGCATTAGAATAGATATCATAAAGGTCCTTACAGATCCAATCCAAGGTAGATTTATAGAATTCACTCGACATACCATCAGGGCCTAGGGCCTTGTCATTCTTCAATGATTTAATGAATTTTTCAATTTCTTCTATCGATATATCTTTATTGAGAAAATCACCATCCTACTTGAAAATTCTATTGGGATGAGAGTTTTATAATCATGTCTAAGAGACTCAGCTTCCTCAAAATCCTTAGATGAGAAGAGCTTACTGTAAAAGTTAACAAAAGCATCTTTTATCCCACCATTATCAATAATCTCTTGATTGTCAACAATGATTCTATCTATGGATTCATTAGCTTATTTTTGTTTAAGAAAATTGAAAAAGAATTTAGATCCCCTATCACCATTTTGGATCCAATGAGCCCGAGATCTGATCTTGGCTCCTTTAATTTTAACTTGTTAATGCTGTTTGAGATTGTTTTGACCCTGAGAAACTTGGGAGAAAAGAGTGAAGTTCTAAGCATCAGTTTGAACATTAATTTCAGCAAGGTGGACTTTGGCAAAGAGAAATTTTTCATAATATCTATAGTCTTTAGCTTTCTTTTGGCTGATGGTCTTAACTAAACTGTGCCAGCTAGACATATTGTGGCTCCAAAGATCAATATGGGAAAGATAAGGGAGGATTTTATTGTTAATAATTCTAATAATTTGGATAGTAGCAAGGACATCTTCATCAAGCAGGAGGTAATTATTAAGGATGAATCTCAGGTTAACAACTTTCTTAGTAGCAGGGGACTCATTAAATCTAATTCTTACTGATATGGGGTCATGGTCTGAGAGAAAAGTGGGTGTGACCATAGCCACATTACCTAAGTCATCAGGAAGGAAGGAGAAAGAGTTTTTCTTAGCATAAAATCTATCCAACCTAGCATAAATTCTAGAGGTGCCTTGTTGAAAGTTACACCAGGTGTGCCACAGGCCACTGTGATCATCAAAGTTCCTAGTGAGTGGGCCAAAGATAAGCTTGGAGTTTTTCATTTTATTCCAGTGGAGTTTTTCAATATCCTTCTAGACGAAGGGGAGACCCCTAGTTTTGTCAATTTGATCTTCTATCATATTGAAATCACCCCCAATGATCTAGGGTATATTGGGAAGGGAAGAGATCCAGTCCCAAAAGTACCCACGTTCTTTGTAATCATTGGAGGTGTATATGGATAAGATACCAAAAGAGAGGGAACTAATAGTCAAGGTGACCCAGACAGCTCTATTGCAGGGGGACAC
Source organism: Chamaecyparis obtusa (assembly GCA_027943335.1). Lineage (NCBI taxonomy): Eukaryota > Viridiplantae > Streptophyta > Pinopsida > Cupressales > Cupressaceae > Chamaecyparis > Chamaecyparis obtusa. The sequence goes on from BSBK01005822.1 coordinate 317,242, forward strand.
TCCTTTATTAGTATTGCTAGATGCCCAAATAGGATTGATAAGAAGGCCCACACCCCCTTTACCTCTATTATGATTGGAATAAACCTTAAAGTTGTCCTTCCAAATGAAATTAACATTGCTCTCAAGCACAAAGTCAGTATCTTTTAGCTCTTGCAAGATAAGACAATCCATATGCGTAATAGAGTCAAGAAAACACTTGATAACATGCTTCCTATCTAGGGACTCAAGACCCCTAATATTCCAAAAAACACAATTCATGAGGAACCGGTAGAGGGGAAGGAATGATTAGGATCCGTGGATCGATTATTCTCCATATTAGCATAAAGATAATTACCATTCTTCTTGCTAATATTTTTATTTTTGGACCCTAGAGGTCGACCTCTTCTTTTTGACTGAGGAAACTTAGATTTGTCGTCTAGTCCCTCATTATCAAAATCAAAATTCATCAAAACTCCCATGTCATCATTAGCAGAAGGTGGGACTCCATTGATAAAGGTTGAGGAGATGAGGGATGTGGGGATGGAGATCTGGTGTTTTGATGGAAATTTAGGTATAATATCGAGAGTGCAATCATCATCTATTTCCTTGAAATGTTTCAGGTGGTGACTAAGGGTCAAGCTTTTATCAACCTTATGCCCAGCAGGTTTAGCTTTTGGCAGATAGGATGAGGATTCAAGGGAGAGCATAATGGTCAAAGGAGTGGTTGAGGGTGAAACCCTAGGCTCAAAATTAATGGAAGGAGGGATGATTTTCCTTCTTTATTTTTATTAACAATAGTTTTAAATCCATCAGGGTTGACCGAAAGATCAAACGATGGGTTGGATAGAGAAGCAAACAAGGGTTGGGAGGACACAATAATGGCTTGAGAAATAGTAGGAGTTGAAACACTTTCAATCAGAGGAGAGGTAGCTTGGGGAATGGGGGTTGAGCCAATGGAGGGAGCAAAGGGAGTTGAAGGTTGGGATCTAGGGGGATTTTTCCTAGAGAGAATAGGGAAATCTTTCCTAAGATGACCTTCATTTTTGCAAAGAAAGCAAGAATTGAGACCACCCAACATTTCAATGGGGCACGAATAAAATTCTCCAAAAATTTTAATATCTGGGGAAGCAAGAATTTCTATGCCTGGTTGCAGAGCAATCAAAGCCCTAGCATTCATGTGCAAAATATAGTGGTGTCGTGCATCCTTATGAGTTTTCCAAGAGGTTCAAGGAGATGAGGAAGGAATTGCCAAAGGAAGGGAGGGATGTTTTTAACAATAATCTAGTGAGAGGCTAAAAGAGCTAAGATTTTCTCATGGATGGCTTTTGAAGTCCAAGCTAGTGTATGAAAGGAAGATTTACCAACTGTCCAAAATTGTTTTTTGAGAACCACTTGTTGAGTGTCTGTGTTATTGAAGAAAAAAACAAAAAGACCAGTTTGAATCTATCTGTAGAAAGAAATATGATATCTTAACTTCAAGTTCCAATAAGTATGAAACCAGTCATCAAGAAATTTTCAAGGACATTTATCAATATCCATAGCAGCCAAAAAGATAACAGAGTCTTTTAATCTATTTTTTTCCTTAGCAATTTCATTAACCATATCAGGCTTTGGAGAAATGGAGAAAGGTTGCAAGGAATCCCCAGGGACCTTACCAGATCGGCCTGCTCCATCTGAGTTGTTGACTTGAATTTAGTACTAATGTCCTCCTAGCTAATAAGCTTGTCTTCATCAAAAAGACAAATGAGATGGGAAATCCCCAACTTATTCCAATATTTGGTAGAGCAACCTTGAGAGAGGGCAAGAGGTTTTCCACCAAGATGTAAATTCCACCAAATGGATCTTTCACCATAAAAAATTTTATGGTCATAGAAGGTTCTATTAGGGATGAAATTCTTAACATATTCCCAGGTTTTCCAGATAGTTTTAAAAATGGAGGATCCTTGAACAAGAATAGGAAAGTCACCCAACAAGATGTCAAAAAAGGGGATGAGTTTCAAAGCTTTAGCCTTTCTAGGGATGCCTCTTTTAATATTACTTCTAATAAGGTCCTTCCAAGGCTCATCATATTCTAGAGACTAAAAGATCCATTTGGTGGCTAAATCAATCCCTTGAGTTTTAACATCTTTTAGGCCCAACCCACCAATGAGCTTATCAATGAGGCACCAGTCCCATTTGACCACATGATGCTTTTTATTACATTTACCATTAGACCATAGGAACACTAGTACATTTGAGACCTTTTTCCAATGGCTGAACCTCCAAATTTAGACAGTAAACTGTCGATTAACCACCACCACTTGGCATCATAGTTTTGTAGTTGGAAAGACCGATGGTTTTGTTAGGTGTCATAATTACGACAACCATGGCCGTCACAAAAAGAGGGTGCCAACACAGTGAACCTATCATCGGACCTATTTGTGGTCATCGCAATTGTAACACCTATACGTCACAAAAAATAACAAACGACAGCCACCTATCAAAATTGTTCGATGGGTAGCCATCATTTGTAACCTGTTCGCCGACATAAATTATTTTAATGCAATGGATATTCATCAAAATGTTATGATGCATAACCATTGTTTGTGGTTTTTAATGATGAATATGCTATACATGTGATAGACATGTGTTTGACATTTATGATGGATATCCATCGTTTATGGTTGTTTTCTGACAGTGATGCTATTATTGCGACATATGGATGTTGGATGTTTACAATGGACCACCATTGTTGTTTTAAAGCCATCGCAGTTACCATTGGAAAGTTATCTATACTAAAGTATATGACTATAGATAGTGTTTTCATTATGGCAACAAAGTCATATAGCAATTTGGAGTTAGCGCACTATGTGTAAAGATCATAATTTAGTTAAGTGTTGAAGACTGGACAACATACAAAGCACCAGAGAATCAGAGCATATGCGCCCATATGTACGGATGAATTAGGGAATGCTCCCTAGGAGTTAAGGTTGTTAGACTATAGTCATGCTTAGTCTAAGAGCACATAAGAAGATATGTAGTGGTGTGAAAGTTAGAGTCAGTTGAAGTTGCACAGCCAGTGTGTGCGAACAGAGAACAGAGCATGGAGCTGACAATGACTATTTTGGTTTGTGATTGTAATGTAATGTTGTAGAGGCTATGTGCCCATTGTATTTAGGTTGTCAACATATGTACATGTATAATTGTAAGAACGCTTAAGACAATTCACTTGGAAGTGTTGTCTATAATTAGTTATAGGGTCGACCTAATTATTTTGTTTATATGAGCATATAAATATGAGATGCACCCATTATTATCAACATGGAAGTCATGAGAGTTATATTAGAGTTGTGATAAGAAGAGCCAAGGTATGCAAAGAGAGAATATGATGTACTAGAGATTTTCTAGAGGTCAAAGCATTAGCGCACCAAAGGAAGTGATCTGACAAGTAGTGTCATAGCAATAGTTCACAGGCAGATATAGTGTGTATCTGATCTCAGAAGGTTGTAGCCTTCGTCATTTAAGTAGTGAGCTCTAGGATAGTGAGTCCTCTCCCCTAACAGGGAAAATTGTAAAAGACTCCTAACAAGGTCCGACCCTTAACCAAGTCTACTGTACTTAATGCATTGTAAAGCTACTCCTGACAGGGTAAAGGATCTTCTAACAAGGATCACAAAACACTAGTGTAGAATATTAGTGGGTATCAAGTCCCATCGGGGTTTTTACCTATTTGGGTTTCCCCATAACAATATTGGTGTCATGTGTTTATTTCATGTTTCATGTTTATGTGAATTTTTAATTTAGTACTTAAGCATTTATAATTTAGTATTCAGATTAAAGTGAAAACTTAAATTACAATAAACACCGATTCAACCCTCCCTCTCAGTGTTCCCATTCCTAACAATTGATATCAGAGCTTTGGTCCTCAGCACAGAAATTTAAAAACTTGAGGAGATCATGGACAAAGCGGAAATGAAACATTTGAAGAAGAATCTTGAAGTATCTCTTGAAGACCTAGACAGTTCAAAAAGAAAAATTGAAGAACTATTGTTATATTTTGCACATTTTGAAAGCCTAATTACTAGATGAGCTACTATAACCTAGTTTGTGTTATTAGGTGATCTGGATTAAGATTTGTGTTTATTTCATTAAAAATACATGAAAAAAGAAAGGAAATGAATTGCATCTACATCTACACATACATTTATCTATAGCATTTGTACTGAGTAGAGTATAAGAAACTAAAAAAGAAAATAGCATCTATCTAGGCTCACACAGGCCATGAGCATAGCCTTTACCAGAAATGAATAGATGAGTGCAAATATACATAAAAAGATGTTTATATTAGGGTACCAGACATTGCCTGGTTTTTAATTTCGACACCTAGTCCTATCCAGAAGCTCCTGAGATCCAGAACCTGCAAGGAAGAAGAAGGGATTTGGGTTAGATCTAATGCATCTAAGAAATGGTTGATATCACAATATAGTAAATGCATACATACACTTAGCCATGCACCTCTAACAAAGGCTGTGCTCAGGGCATGTGTAGGAGAATTATCCAAGGAACCAAAAGAGGCATCATGTTTTCATTGACGTATTTGTTTCATGTGTAGATACAGGGAAGCTAATCCAATAAAGAGTTATGTGAATGATATAGGTCCTTGATGTGGGTAACGATAGAGTAATCTTATTGTACTCTATCTGTTACCCCTTCGAGGGCCAAGAGCACACATAGTGTGTACATATGGGGAATAGTTAGATGATCCAGCGTCAATCAATAAAAGAATAACAGAGGGCTTTATGGCATCTAGTTTTGAACAAACCTAACAGCAAAGTACATAGATCTATGAACCAGATTGGGCACTCTATTGTATAGGTGTTAACATAGTACATACATGTTGATGGAACACAATCCACATGTTTAGAAAAGGTACAACAAATGATGCTTAAAGATAAAAACTCAATACACTACATTTAGGGCATAAATGTGTTTCAATCTGCATTCAATAATGATGATATAGTATGAATGTGATAATCTAAATTATATGTCAATTGAAAGGGAAAGAATAGCATGGCATGATGACATGAAAATGAATCAAAGCTAATAACAAGGCATAATAAATAACAACAATGCCACAAGGGTGTGCCAACAGTAATGATAGAATATCCAAATGAAACATCAAATCACAGTCAATACAAGTCTCGGGCCAGTGCCTTGAAATAGAGGATATATGGTAACGGGTGGAAGATCAAACATGCCATAGCTTTTAATTCTTAGTCTTTCAAAAAATAGAGGAGATCCTAAAAAATCTCTTGGGCTATATATATGATACCATAAAAATAGGAATAGACTGTGCCCCAACACCATTGTTTTAATGTAATAACAGAGAAATATAATTGAATGCTATATACAGATGCTTCAAAATCAGTAGTGGTACACTACATGTATGTCATGCCCAAGATTTAGTGTTCTCAGACTAATTAGAATAAGAAATAGTAGGATGAACATGGTGTCAACATCAAATGGATACAGGGCAACTCAACACAGTGCCAACATTCTTATTCACATGAACAAAGTCAATGCATTCTCGGGCTAGGTTGATAATGTATGGTATAAAAATGACCACACTTCTATGAACCATTACATGCAAGGTTGCTCAAGAATGAGACCTCACAAAGCGGCTCATAGCTCTCTATGCATGGAGTTGCAAGGGACTATGATGTATTTTCTCTCAGCTAGAGCTATGAAGCATATGACCTTGCTAGTCAACCACACAATGAGAGATTCTAAATGAATGCAATGCTATGAAAATCTATATGAGAATGCAAATTAATCTATGAGGATGAAGATGCAATTAAGCTATGAAAATGGAAATGAAAGAGTTACAAACCCTCTAATTAAACTATGTGAGATTAATCTAAAACATGAAAGTAAATCTAAGCTAAGAATGCCATGAAAATGAAGCTACTATGCAAGAAATGAAATCTAACTATGAAGCAAGAAAGCCATGATGATGCAAGAATGAAGACAAGAAGATAGAGTGCTGATGAAGATCCAAGATGAATGCCAACAATGCTCCAAATCTTCAAACCCTAGATACAAGAATATCTCCAAAAGCTCCAAGATGACCTAGAAAACCTGTAGCATAACAATAACATAAAAATTTTGTGTGTGTGCAAATGGGGAAGAGAGCTCTTCTTTTATAGGAGGTGAAAAATCAATGGACCATGGAGATTAAGAGGCAAAATATTTAATCAACGGTGGAGCTTAAAAAAGGAGCAATCCATGTGCACAAATATCCTCCAATGAGAAAATAAGAGTTGACTTTTGTGTCCATATGAGACAAAAAGTGCTTTTCTTTTATTTTTTCTTTTATTTTTCTTTATAAATAAGAATTAAATGCTTTATTTGTGCAACATAGGATAAGAAGAAAAGGTGGGGGCTTTTTATTTAAATAAAAGGGGAGGAAATTCCTTTTAAATAAATAAAGACTTAGGATAAAGCGATTTTATTATTTAATTAAAAGATATTTTTAATTAATTAAAAAGAAGCATGTTCTCTTAATTAAATAAGATTTATATTTATATTTTTTTCTCTTTTAAATTAAATAATGCTCAAACCTTAGGAAATATTGAATTGATTATGATTTGATCAAGGAAATTGATATAATTGATATTGTTGATTTTTGAAAATATTGATTCAGGGATTTGATAAATTGCAGAAATGGGGCCCAAAGTCTAGGTGACCATTTTAGGGTGCATACATTTGCCCCTCTTTGACTAATGTGTGATCGATTTGGGAACACATGTAGTCAAAGAATGAAGTTGAAATGTAAGATCGATCTAGGATCACAAAACAACTTAGATGTGAGATCGATTTGGGATCACACCCGGACAAAACATAAACAAAGGCCTTTGAACATGAGGTCGATTCGGGATCACATTCAAAGTAAGAGATAAGAATCTCAAATTTGAGCAAAAGCTCACAAAAGATGTCTGAATCAAGAGAATCAAGGAAATCAGGGATGAGAATCCCATAAATACTGCCCCCTCGGAGTCGAAATCAAAATCAAATAGAGGAGAACAACAAATTGATAAAGATTTGATCAAATCATAATCAAAGGTAAAGCTCAATAGGTTAACTATTAAGCAATGAAAGCATGCCCCAGTGAGGAAATAGAAGAATAGAAAATAGAAGACAAGAAATAGAGTGAATGAAAGACTAGAAATTTAAAAGACATGGAAGGAAGAAATTCCACCGGAAATCAAATTATGCCTCAAAAGGTCAATCAACTGCATAGAAGAAGGATGAAATTTTGAAATGCGACTCAGATTTCGGTTTAGAGTCCGAAAATGGATTGAAAATGATGTGACATGAAAGACCAGAAATGAAAGATATGATCAAGAAGAATCAGAAAAAGAGCACAGTTGACCAACTAGTCCGTAGATGATAAAAAGAAGAGCTCTCTCCATATGCAAGATGCAAAAACTAAACTAACATGAACCTAAGAATGCAAGCTACTATGAAAGTGGTTGACTTGCAAGGTCACAACGCTTATAGACATCTAATTATCATCATCGAGCATTATTGGTAGTGTCGTAAGATCATACAATGCACACTAGCATAACTATGTGGATATGAATATGATCTTTATCAGATAGAAATGTGGAAATCTCACCTAGGCATCAAAGACATAAAGGTCAAGATGACTAATGCAGTGAGATTACCTAAGTTTTGATATGGTGAGATTATGCTTGTATCAAGACACATGAAAGTCAAGATAACTAGAAGCATGCACTCACAAAACAGTCAAGGATAATACATTGTCAATCCATAGTGTCAAGTAAGACTAGCATAAATGTTCATGATAGTTAGGATCAACAAAATATACCCACAAGCAGATAAAGAAATAAAACATGTTCTCACACCCTCAGTCTTCTAGTGATGCATCATCGAAAACTTCTCAGGGGGGGACCACTCATCAAAGAAATCCTCATAGACAGCACACAAAGAAAAATAAAGTCAACATATCTCAGCAAGTTGATTGTTTAAGTGCGTGTGTGTTGGTCATAGAGTATTGCATCTGCAAATGAGAAATATTGCATCATACTTAGACTAGTGGGTAAGACATCTGATAAGTGTTAAGAAACACTCGACGCAAGGATAGTGTTGAAAAACACTGTTTGGGGTGATGTTAAAAAATACTTGTTGTGAAATGCCCTAAGAGACAAACGCACCTAAAGGACCTATGTTAACAGTTATGCCCCCTAGACAAAGACAAAGAACAATTCTAGACCAAGTCAAATAAGGTCAAGGCATGATGGAAAAATGGCTAAGTGTCGAGGATGCATGTGAAGAAATAGGGGTGCAAAGGCCTCAAGTAGCGCCTGTTTCCAGGTTTTCACCACTTGGATTTATTGCAATTTTTTCTTGTTTTTCTTTTTTTTCTTTTTTTGTATTTTTGCTACCAAGGCACCTGTTTCCAAGTTTTCACCAAGGCACTTTTTCTATTTTTTTGAATTTTTGAATTTTTTGATTTTTTTGTATTTTTTTAAGGACTTTTTTATACTTTTTAGGATTTTTTCAGCATCATATATGAATTTTTTTGGTATTTTTTTAGGATCATAAATATGTACAAAGGATGCTCCCAGACTGAATAGGCATCAAACTCTTTAAGCAATATCACATCATGCAGTCCCAATGTCTAGTAAGGTGAGGAACAAGAGGGATTAGCAAGCTGGTGACTGAGATGGAGGAAAGGAGAATGAAGGCAAATGGAGGGAAGAAATCCTCAAGGTCAAACTCCTCAAGAGTACCCAAGCTAGGGAAAAAATTATCATGCAAAGCACATTTGGATAAGCAATGAAAGGCCAGCATAGGATAAGTCACAAAAGTGTGGTATAAGAGCAGGAAAAGATGCAGTCCAAAGGAGTAGACATGTCAAGAGGCTTCATAGCATCGTGTTTTACTCTTTTTATTAGATCAAGACCAAAGGGGAAAAAGATAGCGAAAGGCTAGAATGAATGGAGGAAAATGAATATGAAGGCTAAACATGAATGGAATGAAAGCAAGATCATCGAAAGATAGTTCACAAGATAGCCAAATGTTTGTGTATAGGTCAACATTGTCAAGATCAAAGAGAGAAGATGAAATGGATGAAACATATAGAAGAACTATGCATGATGCCTGATTTCCAGGTTTTCATCATGGTACTTATCCAAGGTGCCACAAGGGAGTGGTTTTCACCATAGGATGAATTTATTTCTCTTTACTTTTGCTACCAAGGTGCCTGTTTCCAAGTTTTCACCATGGCACATTTTCAATTTTTTTCATCATTTTTTCATTTTTTCATTTTTTTATTTTTCTATTTTTTTTAATTTTATAATTTTTTGGAAGAAAGAAAGCTTTTTAGATGATGCTTCTTGAAAGGATAAACCATGATATGCCAAGGATTCAAAATGATATGCTCAAAGATGCTAATAGGGAAAAGGAAGATGGAAGAGAAAAATGGACGATAGGGCTCTATGTAAAGCAAGAGAGGTTGGAAGATAGGAGGAATAGGTGAATGTGGAAAAAATTCTAGAAGGTAGAAGGATAATGAATGGAAGGATCATGAAAGGGGAGATGGAAAGGAAGAGAAGATCAACATCAACACACACACCTTGAAGGGTGGCGAGAGGATGGAGGAAACATGAATGAAGGAATCCGTGAAGGAATATGGTGAACATATAGCAGAGGTTGTGGTTTAGGCACATGGAATGGAAGAATATTTTTGGAAGATGAAGTGGAAGCCTTGGAAGCTTGAATGTCAACTTCACTTTTTGTTCAATATTAGACTCTTTCAAGAGAGACTTTGGAATCCATATAGCTTTAGGCTTTTCATTTTCTTTTGATGATTTAGAGAGAATATCTTCAATGATAGATTTTGGAACCCATACTTGTCTTGTAGTTTTCTTCTTAGATATCTCTTTTGACTTTATATATCCATGTCGATTAGAGGGGACATGGTGATCTTCTTTTTTTGATGGATTCTTATATCGCTTCTTTTTTTTGTATTGAACATTCAAGTTACTTCCAAAAGACTTGGGACTTGTGGAAGAAGAAGGAAAATATGACTGGTTTAGATGGGTGGGTGAATGAAAAGGATTCAAGGGTATGCATCTATGTTGATCTTGAGGAAAGATAGGAGATGGAGGGACGTAAGGACCCAAGATAGATGATAAATTAGGACAATTAGGAGGGGAAAGTGAAGGGACATAAGGACCCAAGATGGAAGGAAGACATGAAGCCCTTAGCATTGGTGGAGGAGGTCCAAGGATGGAAGTGGAAGATGCAAAAGGATAATCAATAAGTTCATCAACATCTATATGACAACCAAGGACATTAGCATCTTTAGAATGAGCATTAGGATTTTCAATAAGATTGTGAACATCTTGAGTAGGAGAAACTTCATTGATAGGATTGTTCAAAGCTTGCAAAGACTTAGGAAGAGAAGAAAGCGGAAGTGAACATAGAATGGTAGAACAAGAAGATGGAAGACTTTGATCTTGACAAGGATCTTTGGATAGCATAAGCATATCAAATTTCTTTTGATTTTAAATAGGCTCAACATTAGAAGTAACAACACTATTTTTAATAACCTTAATGGAAGTATCATCTTTGGAAAGCGCAAGTGTAGTAAGGTTATTTTGATCATCAATAAGCTCAATAGTGTAAGTTGTAGCTTGATCTTGCTTAGGAGAAGACTTAAGACATGGTGGAATGAATGAGGAAGGGTGTAAAGGATCAAAAGAACCATGAAGCGGATAAGAGACATCATGGAATGGATTGGATGACATGGAAGGTTCTTGATCTTTATCTTTCTTTATATTTTTTTCTTTATCATTTTTAAAATCCTCTTGACATGGAGCCACTTCTAAGGACAAGGAAGCATGTTGGGATTGTATGGAAGACTTTGGCAGAGATGGTGAAGGAATAGATGAAGTAGGCATTGTAGCACATGAAGGCTTAGGATCACTAGGTGTAGCATTATTAAAAGTATTTTCAGCCAAGTGAAGGTTAGCTTGAGTATCTTTAAGAGGTAGCCTTTGAGGATAACTATAGGGAACCACATGAGAAGCATCAGGATTTGAATTGGATGAAGTATTTGTGAAAGATTTGGAAGACTTAGTAGCTTTAGGAGATGTATGGGTATTGGAGGAAATAGGAGATGGAAAGGGACCATCACAAGACAAAGGTTCAACATTAATATGATCTTTCTTGAGAGCGTAATCTTTATTTTCAGCATGAGAACTTTTACAGTAGAGATCATTTTGACGTTTGAAATCAGCATGGTAGATTGTATGCTCCTTAGTAGGAATATTGTATTGTTCGCAAAAATCATCAAAGAATTCTTCAAATTCAGAATCATATGGATCTCCATCACAATCTACCCAATAGGATGACCCTTTAGTAAGCCTAAGCGCACGACAAGGAGGACTCTTAGGAACATAGGTGTCATCATCGCATTGCTCATTATGGTATGCTTTGATATGAGGAGTAAGACTCTTTGAAGAAGTAGAAAAAGAAAGAGATCGTGAAGAAGAGGAAAATGAAGACTTCATGGAAGAAGAAGATTTGGATAATGAAGAATGTGAATAATGTTTAGAAGAGTCATGATAAGATTTGGAAGATGAAGAATTCAAATGGGGTTTAGAAGAATCATGATAAGACTTAGAAGATGAAGAATGTGAATGATGTTTGGAAGAGTCATGATAAGACTTAGAAGGTGAAGAAGAATGAGAAGATTTAGATGATGAAGAATGTTTGGAAGAAGAAGATCATGATATGATCATGTCTATGATTCTAGCAAAGGCATCTGATTTAATCATTTTTTCTTTTATTTTTGCTATAAGTTTATCACCCATGCCATATTTAGAAGAACCATTGGAGGAACAAAATTCTTCAAATTGAGAAATGAGTTCAAGATCATCTATTCTCAAGAGAGGTTCCTTAACAAGATAGTTGAAATTCATGGTTCTAGAAGATGAGGAATTAAGCATGGAAGAAATGAATAGAAGAGATGAATAGAAGAAAGTAGACTAGATAATAAGAGGAAAGGAATCAAGAAGAAGAAGAAGAATTTCCCATGGGAATAGAAGACTTCAGAAGAACATAGGAAATGGAGAAGAAAGAAGAAGACTAAGATTCATCTTATGCAATTGATACCATAACATTCATTGAGATGTTGAGCAACATGACAACACCTAGGATCTGACCTGGACTGACCAAGGAAGACCAACCTTCTAAAGAGAACTCACTATAGCAGGACGGAACTCAGTTTCAGTAATCCAATTAGATTTTTCAAAAGATTTCACAATGATGATCAAGCACATAGAACAACAATCAGGGAGTTCAAGCAAACAATCTTCAAGCAATGGGCAAGGGACAAAGCAACCTTGCACATGAACAGAGATAGTGACTTAGTATTTCTACTCCTTAGAGATTCTACTTGTGTATGTTCTTGAAAATGTTTTAGCAGGCACTTAGAACACAACAACACCTTATCAAGTTATCTATAAGGATATACATGGCTTTCTAAGTAGTCCTCGATATACACAAGGTACGTGAGGCCCAAATTCTTAGATGAGAAGAATTTGAAAATCACACAACCAGGGGGAGACGGTAACCCAAATCTCCTCCTTCCCTTCTCAAAGGTATAAAGTTTTTTGAGGCTTAGCCAAGAGTGATATCAAACTCAATTCCCAAGAGAGGTGTCTTTGGATTCACCTCCTGATATTTATACTCCGTCGGAACACAAGAGTTAAGGTCATCCCTTGAGGTGGTGTGTCCCCAAGCAGGCCTTCTAAAAAATAAAATTAAGTAATTCACTATCAAAAGTATTTAGAGCACTAAAGGTGGAACACTTAACTCTTCAAGTAAATGCAAAGTGAGTCCAAAAGTGGGACACTTTACCCTTCAAGTGAATGTGAAGTGAGTCCAAAAGTGGAACATTTAACCCTTTAAGATAATGTGAAGTGAGTCCAAAAGTGGAACATTTAACCCTTCAAGAGAATGTGAAGTGAGTCCAAAAAGTGGAACACTTAACCCTTCACACAAACTCAAAGTGAGTCTAAACGTGGAACATTTAACTCTTCACACCAACTCAAAGTGAGTCCAAAAGTGGAACATTTAACTCCTCACACTAACTTAAAGTGAGCCCAAAAGTGGAACATTTAACTCCTCACATCAACTCAAAGTGAGTCCACACCTTAGAAAACAAGTGAGTTCCAAAAAGCACAAAAGGGTTACCAAGTGGAACAATTAACGCTTCTTTCCTGTAGACCCCTCCCCTTTAATGTGGCGCTGATCTTGCAACCACGGGGCAGAAAGGAGGGGCTGGCGGATTAGCGAGTCCAATAACCCAAGATAGCAATCTAGATCAATCACAAGTAATCTAAAGTTGCTTATCAATGCTACTCACAAATGACAAAGGGTTGAATCAATGGAATATTTAACTTTCCAAGAAAACATAGAGTGAGTCCACAAAGTGGTGCATTTAACTCCCTATGTAAACAAAGAATGAATCCATGCCCTCAATCACTCAATGAGATATTTGATATTGAAACCAAGAATTACTTAAGGTTTAAACACAAGCATTCACTTACACAAACTTGTATGAAAGCAAATCTATGTTCATTCATTTCCCATTAAGAGCATCAATTGAAATGTGTTATATGAAAGTATGTAAACACTCAAGCCAAACACATGAGAGGTTCAATTTTAATCCCAAGATCCAAATGTTTTAGAGATGTAACAAAATACCTCAAGTCCAACGCTTTGTTTTAAGCATTTTCCATGAAAGCAAGAGTACCTTCAAATGAACAAGACAAGACACAAGCAAACAAGATATGCAATGTATATCGAACTTATGCAAACCCTAGGGTTAGATCTGAAATCAATTTTTAGAAGCAATAATAACCAGAAAATAATCCAAATGATGACTCATGTCATGCATTGAACAAAGAAAAATAAGTGCATACCCATCACAATTTTTATTTTTTTTTGCATTTGACCTAGTCAACAAGATCTGATTTTGACCACATGAATTCGGACCCTACACATAAAATACAAAAAAGAGACATCTATCAAAAAATAAAGAGCTTTCCAAAAATGTAAAAATTTTAGAAAAATCTCTTTATTTGTGCCCTAGAGAGCCATTTTACCAAAATAGACCAGTTTTTGTAAATTGACCAAATAAGCTATGATATGACCTCTAAATTAAAAACACAGTGAGTGGACCCCCTATATAATTTCAAGAAATTTCTAAAAATGTAAAAATTTCTGAAAAATACGTTGAGTTGCACCATAAATTGATTTTTTAATGAAAAAGTAAGAAAAAATCATAAGAAATACAAATCAGCTCTGAAAATTCTGAAAAGATTTTTGGAGCTCCTCTGATATGTCACCAACCTACGAAAAAATTTTCAGACAAAAAAACCCTGCCATTTGGGAGATATGATCAAATCTTTAAAATCTAGGGTTTCCCATCTCCAAACAAATCTGCACAAAGGTTAACTCCAAAAATAATCAAAACCAACAAGTGTTAGCTCCAAAAATAATCAAAACCAGCATGTAGAAAAGTGGGTTGCCCCACGGTGGGTGCCAAAAATGTATGGTAGAAAAATGACCACACTTCTATGAACCATTACATGCAAGGTTGCTCAAGAATGAGGCCTCACAAAGCGGCTCATAGCTCTCTATGCATGGAGTTGCAAGGGACTATGATGTATTTTCTTTTAGCTATAGCTATGAAGCATATGACCTTGCTAGTCAACCACACAATGAAAGATTTTAAATTAATGCAATGCTATGAAAATCTATATGAGAATGCAAATTAATCTATGAGGATGAAGATGCAATTAAGCTATGAAAATGGAAATGAAAGAGTTACAAACCCTCTAATTAAACTATGTGAGATTAATTTAAAACATGAAAGGAAATCTAAGCTAAGAATGCCATGAAAATGAAGCTACTATGCAAGAAATGAAATCTAACTATGAAACAAGAAAGCCATGATGATGCAAGAATGAAGACAAGAAGATAGAGTGTTGATGAAGATCCAAGATGAATGCCAACAATGCTCCAAATCTTCAAACCCTAGATGCAAGAATATCTCCAAAAGCTCCAAGATGACCTAGAAAACCTGTAGCATAACAATAACATAAAAATTGTGTGTGTGCAAATGAGGAAGAGAGCTCTTCTTTTATAGGAGGTGAAAAATCAATGGACCATGGAGATTAAGAGGCAAAAGATTTAATCAACGGTGGAGCTTAAAAGAGGAGCAATCCATGTGCACAAATATCTTCCAATGAGAAAATAAGAGTTGACTTTTGTGTCCATATGAGATAAAAAGTGCTTTTCTTTTATTTTTTATTTTATTTTTCTTTATAAATAAGAATTAAATGCTTTATTTGTGCAACATAGGATAAGAAGAAAAGGTGGGGGCTTTTTATTTAAATAAAAAGGGAGGAAATTCCTTTTAAATAAATAAAGACTTAGGATAAAGTGATTTTATTATTTAATTAAAAGAGATTTTTAATTAATTAAAAAGAAGCATGTTCTCTTAATTAAATAAGATTTATATTTATATTTTTTTCTCTTTTAAATTAAATAATGCTCAAACCTTAGGAAATATTGAATTGATTATGATTTGATCAAGGAAATTGATATAATTGATATTGTTGATTTTTGAAAATATTGATTTAGGGATTTGATAAATTGCAGAAATGGGGCCCAAAGTCTAGGCGACCATTTTAGGGTGCATACAGATAATAGTAATACAACTTATGTTGCCCTAGCTCATAGCACAAGCTTCATAACACTCATGAGCCCTATGTCAAGCTGAAGGATCAAATTTCAAAAGTAGTGGGTCTTATGCATGCCACCACTAGCCATGTGTAGAGGAGATTCAGGCCCACAACCCCAGGATCAATGAAGAAATGCAGTGAGGATAACCATTTAGGTTATGCCTTGATAGCACACAAAAGCATAGTAGCAGTTTGAGCATACCCTAGCCATGAAGCCCAATACCATCTATAGAAAAAAATGTAAGGCAGTGTCCTAATAGTGCTTGTGGGTGGTGTTTCTAAATCCAACACGGTGCCTCAAACCAAAGATAATATCTAGCAGTGCCCTCAAATACGAAGGAGATCCATCAATGGATATATAGTGTTAGGTGATGCCGCCATGCCCTAGGTTTCACGGGCTATGCAAATGCATGGAACATTATATTCATGATGCCCTAGTTTCAAGTTTAGGGCTAGAAACAATGTGATACATGATGCCATGAAATGCAGATGCAATCAAATATCATTGTAGAGAACATAATGTCATGGATGGAAAAGTAAATACAATTGCAGATCATTTAAGGTACCCTACATATTGCAATTGAGTGCCATAACATCAAAATAGAGGAGGCACGATATCAAACAATGTACAAAAGCCAAATGAAATCAAGTGCATTAAGAAGAGATTAAAGTTTAGAACTGTGCCCTAGTCTTTTCAAAAAATTATAATAGAGAAGGATAAACAGAATGTAACAATGCTCGCGATTGCAAATGCCATGGCATCAAATACACATACAAATGCAGAGAAAACAATAACCAGTTAATACGAGAGTGAATACAGTGCTATCAAAGTGAAATATGTATTGAAAATGAAACCCATCAAAGTACTTACCTCATGATGTTGCTAATCAAGAAGGAATGTTTGTTGTTTCCTAATCTAGAAAGGAAAGTTTCTATTCGGGTTGCTGTGAAGTTTAGAAAGATGCCAGGTGCCAAGTTGTAGTTGCCATTTTTGCAGTGATACCATTCTCGAATGTAGGGTTTCATTATGACACATATTTCTTTTGTCTCCCCTTTTTAGGATTGACCAATATTTAGTCTTTTTGATATGCTTTTCCACGGGCATGGATATATTTTGTTAAGATATTAATATAATTATCTTTCTTGAAGGTAATTATATTAACTTTGTGATGCCATAGGTTCCCATTGTTGAAGTCATTTTTGACATAGGTTATAAATGTTATATGAATCGTGTATTTTAGCATGGGGGGGGGGCTATTATGTTTAGAATGTTTATGTCATGTGGATTGAATTAAAATGTAAATATTTAAGATTTTCTCCTCATTATTTGAGTTGAGATTATCTTTAATATATATTTAGAATCCACTTTATTTTGGTGTAGGGGGATAAAATTTTTGAATGTGAGTTAATGCAAGGGCCTTATTGTATATTCTAACATGGCATTTTATAAGCCTCGCTAGAATATCATTTATTTTGCATGACTTAGTGGGTGATGGGCTTTCCTTTGATTACCTATTTTTAGGGACCCCACCCTTTCCGTTCCCCTAGATTCTCGAGAATTGGGCATCCAGATTTCAGAGTGATGTGATCATGGTCCTAGTGGCAGAATTTTCTATTCTTGGTGAAGTAGTGGACTACAATGTAGATTCTACAGATTTCCTATATATGCCTCTCACCTTTGGTGATTGAAGGCTAGTTCTTCCTTCCTTCATTTTCATGAGGTGAATGTTGTAGCTCTAGGATAAGAAAATTGATATTTTGACTCTTTTTATTCTAGCTAATAGCAATTGTCATTCTTTTTCTATAGCTTTATGAGTTGATTTAATGGATTTGATGTCATGTATTGTGATTGAAAATTGATCCTTTACTTGATATTTTGTTCATTTTGATGTTGAAAAGCATTGGTTTTTCTTAAAGTTTCAATCTATGTGCATTATATGTGTTTGAGTTGTGGAATCTCTTTTCCCTTCTCATTTACAACCAACACCTGATTATTTTCTAAGGGAATAATTGGATTAGGGAAGAGTTGTGATATTCAGGTTATGTGCAAGGTTATATTGTGAGTCTATTTTCAATTTGTGGATCTATCCAGTTTGGTGAATCACATAAGTTATTTTTTAGTTATTTCAATTCTATGCAAGCTCTCTCCCTTTCCCTTCAAGTTTAGTTCAGTTTCAAGGTGATACAAACAGGGAAGCCGGCCCATAATCTGGAGGTCTATTCTCAGTGAAGCAGTCCCACATCCTGAGAAGTATTCCCATGTTTCATGGGATTGTTAGGTTTCATACTTAGCCATCACAAGTGCAATCCCTAGTGACAACAATTTTTGGCACACCCAATGGGACTTAGACTCAGTGAGTTTGATTTCCTAGAAAGTTTATTGCAATTTATTGTTTGGTATGAGCAGTGACAGTATTTTAAGTCATACCTGGTGACTCTAATGGTGTTTTATGTAGATTAGTATATAAGCTTATGAGTGGTATCCCAACTAGGTAGAGTAAGAATCCTTTTGTGTATGCAGAGCTACCATCTGTCAAGAAGCTTTCTAAAGTAGCTCAAGCTAGTGCATCAAAATTTGCAAATCCTACTCCCAATCCTACTCCTAGGCCTACTCACATTCCTACAAGTTCTTCCCCAATCCAATCAATACACGTATTACTACCCATACAAGCAGCCCTTACAATTCAAGTTCCCCTAAATCCTCCAATGGCTCAACCCAGATTGTATCCTTTTGTAGCTTTCAATCAAGGTAGTCCTTTAAATTTGTAGCAGCATGATGACATACCTATATGAGCCCTCAAGAGCTTTTCTATGTTTATAGAAGAGGATCAAACCTTAACTATTAAGCATATAAGAGATGTAGCATCACTTTGTGCCCTGCATAATATAACCCAAGATAATGTTGTTGTGAGATTGTTGGTAGCCTCATTTAAGGGCAAAGCTTTGCAATGGTTCAGAAGTTTACCAGTTGGTTCTATTGTGGATTGGGATGGGTTCAGTTTGAAGACAAATCAGACCATCTTTCATTAGTTGAGCACCTAACTACTATCAAAAGAGCACCTCAAGAATACATGATGGATTTCAATTTCAAATTTCAAATAACATGGCATAGAATAATGGCTACGATTAGACCATCAAGCCAACATGCTTTTCTATAATATATGAGAGCTCTTAACAATGATATCTCTGTTATGATCCAATCCATGGGAGGGAATAATCTACCAGTAGCATATGATCTTGCCATAAGAGCTGAAAATAGCCTAATCCAAGCTAGAAAGATAGCCCCAAGGCCCCTAATGCCTATTTTTGCAGAGCTTCATCCTATTCCTAAAGTAATTCCATCCTTGGCATCTATTCCACCTCTCCCATCTCCTCCTCAAAAAATTTCTAACCCAGTTGTGAATCAATCCCAAGAGCTAACTGAGATTAAAAAGGCCTTGCAAATAGTTACTAACGAGCTGGTTAGTCTAAAGAAGCAATAGTCCCAGCCTTACCAGCAACCCTATCAGCAACCTTATCAACAGCCCTATCAAAATCATTACTAGTAGAACAAACCCCAATACAAACAAGGCCAGAAAGGTCAAGCAAGAAGTTATAACCAAAAGACCAGTCAACCTTATAATCCTAATATTCCTAGTGCTTCTAGGGAATTGGTTCCTATAGCCCAGAATAAAATGGCACAAGATTACCAATGGGGCTGCCCTTGCAATCAGAAACATATCCAGGGGATGTGTCCTAATGGCTATGCTTAGGCCCTCATGGTACAGAATAATGTGATGATTTCGTAGGAGATGGTTCAACAACCAGAAATCTAGCAGGATCCAGTTGTTACTACAAATGAAGTCCAGGCTCCCAAGGCAGCGTTGGTGAACTTTCAGAAGGAAGATTTTTGTGGAGTGAATTTTTTAGCAAGTGATAACCCAAGCTATATCCCAGTTGCAGACAACACAAGGTCTAAAAACAAAGCTATGGAGGTTGAACAAGTGGCCTCTACCAATCAGCAAGCTCCTATTATGAATCGAGAACCTAAAGAAATTCAAACTCTAGTTCTAAACCAATCAAAGGAGGCTAAAGAACTAGTCAAAGCAGCTACACAGTTGGTGCCTACACAAACAGAGATTGTCGTACCTAAAGGATAGCCTAGAGAAAGTTTGGGATCCTTTAATATTGTGTAACAAATGGAGAAAACCTCTATTAATGTGCTTTTAATGGACACCCTAGCAATTCCTGGACAAAAGGAGTTGATGCTAAACAAATTGGCTAAGATTTCACCAAATCAAGAGGTTGTTTTGGAACAGCCTAGGGTCTTGGTAACTAAAACATCTCAAGTGGAGTAGCACAAAGAAGAAACTAGCTCATAGCCCATTGTTGTCCCATAGGTTAAACCTCCTCCTTTCTATGTAACTCTTATTGTTGGGGATCATTTAGTTCATAACTGTATGACAGATTTAGGGGCAAGTAGTTCTATGATTTCTAAGCAGCTAGTGGATCTACTAGAGTTACCTTATGAGCCAATAAATAAGCCTATTGTTCAGTTGGATGGGTCATCAGTTAATACCTTTGGAGTCATAAAAGACCTAAGTCTCAATCTTCATGAGTGTCCTAATTTCTCTATTCCCCAAGATGTCTATGTCATAGATCTGCCTCCTCATTTTTCTATTTATCTAAGCAGAGAGTTCACTACTAGGATAGGAGGATATCTCTCAGCTGATTGGTCTCACCTATATTTTAGAACTAGATATGGAACCAGGGTCAGAATTAAGTCTAAGGCTTTTGAAAAAACCCATGTTGAACCATACACCCCAAGCCCTATAAATGATAACCTAATGTATCATGAGCAAGAGTCAAGTGATTCTAAGTTTGAGACCAGTGATGAAAGGATTCTTGATATTGCCTTGGATGAGTGGGCTGAGAGAGATTTACAAGAAGATGACCCTTTCAGAAATCTGGATATTTCTAGTATTGGAATGTTTATCATTCATGAGGGAGACATTGTGATACCAAAATTGATTAAAAAGGAAGATAAAATCTCTGTTAGTCATGATGATGACTTGTGGAAACTTTTCTTTGATGGGGCCAGAAGTAGGGTGGGTTCAAGAGGGGGAGCTATCCTAATTTCTCTAGAGGGTGAAAAATATTATTCTACTGTCCATTTTTCTTTCAGCTATACTAACAATATAGCAGAGTATGAAGCATTGATTCATGGCTTAGAATGGGCCAAATAGAGAGGAATCAAGAACCTAAAGGTGACTAGTGATAGTGAGCTAGTGGTCAATCAGATTCATGGCACTAATCTCATGAAAAGTGACACATTAAAGATGTACAAGCACAAGGTTTGGGACTTGATAGAAGGTTTCTATGCCTTCAATTTAGTTGCTATTCCAAGAAATTAGAATATGCAAGTAGACAAGTTGGCTGCCATGGGAGAAGAATATGATATTCCAAAGGGTGTCTCAGATCCTGATTCTCAGCATCTGAAGGTCCTGGTAAGACCTTCTATACTAGATAATCAAGTAAGCTAGCAAGTTTTTGAAAATGATGAATAGATTTTCAATTTTCTTATTAAAGAAGATAAGTTCTCTAGAATGAACCAGAGCAAACATGCTCATTAGTATGATGACCAAATGTTACAGTTGAAAAACAATAGACTACTTAAACGACTAGTCACATTTGAGTCTGTATTTAATTCTGATGATCAACTTAGAGGTGACAAGGCTAGTATGATAGTTAAAGAAGAACACTACCATTTTGTGGAGGTCCTCAAGAATAATTTTCTCAAGATGGGAAAGGTATGCACTTAGCCTGAAAAAAAAGCTTTTATTTCCTTATGCTAGGAGTTTAGTGATGTATTTGCTTGGGAATACTATGACTTAAAGGGATTTGATCCTCATCTAGCCCAACACACCATTGAACTAGAGCCCCAAGACAAGCTTGTAAGGTAGAAACAAAGACCCATCAATCCCAAGTTAGAGGTCCTAATGAGGCAAGAATTGAGAAAAATGATTGAAGCTAATATTATCTTCCCTATTAAGCACACTTCTTGGGTCTCAAATTAGTGCCAGTTAGGAAGAAGAATGGTGAAATCTGGCTGTGTGTGGATTTTAGAGACCTTAATAGGGCTTCACTAAAGGATCATCACCCATTACCATCTATGGAGAAGATTTTACAGTATGTTTCAGGATCTGACTGATTTTATTTGTTATATGGCTTTTATGGTTATAACCAGGTCCTAGTTAGAGAAGAGGATCAATACAAGATAGCTTTCACTACTAAATGGGGCACCATGGCATATAGAAAGATTCCATTTGGGTTGTCAATGCTGGTGCCACATTCCAGAAAGCCATGGAGATGGCTTTTGCTGGCCTAATGAACAAGTTTGTTCTAGTATATCTAGATGATATAACCATTTTCTCAAAAGACACAGAGGACCACCTAATTCACCTAAGGTAGATTTTTGAAATATGCAGAGAGTTTAGAGTTTCACTGAATCCAAAGAAATGTATTTTTTCTATTCATGAGGGTAGACTATTGGGACACATTGTTTCCAAGAAGGAAACAACTATTGACCCTGAGAGGGTGAAGGCTATTCTAGCTCTTCCCCTGCCAGCTCACAAGAAAGGATTATAGAGTTTCTTAGGAAGGATCAACTTTTTGAGAAGGTTTATCCCAAACGTTGTTGCACTCCTGAAGCCTATGACTCAGATGCTTAAAAAGAATTGAAATTTCCATTGGAAAAATGAGGGGAAAAGGTGCTTTGAAGAAGTCAAGGAAGCAATTGCATCCGCTCCTACACTGGTAAATCCTGACTTCTCTAAAGATTTTATATTATATTCTTTTGGGGATAAAGATAGCATTTTTGCAATATTAGTTCAACATAATGTTGAGAAACAAGAACAACCAATAGCTTTCTATAGTCAGGACCTAGATGGCTATGAGATAAATTATTTGCCTATAGAGAAACATGTATTGACCATTGTGAGAAGTCTAAAGAAGTTTAGACACTTTTTTTCTAACAACATAGTGCACTTGATGGTTGCACATCCTTGCATAAAGGATTTCCTATTAAATAAAGACCTAAGTCATAAGAGAGTTGGCTGGGTCACCAAGGTTATGGAGTATGATGTTCAAATCAAGGTGACCAAGTTGGTTAGAGGGAAAGGACTTTGTGAATAGCTTAATGAGAAAATAATAGATCTAGACCAAGAAGAAGAAGAAGTTGTCTTGATCAATCAGGAAGCCAGACAGAGCACAAGCTGGACGACAGAGATGAAATGTTACCTTGCTTCTGGCCAGTGCCCTCAAGGCCTTGGGAGGAGTAAAAGAAGGTACTTTAGACTCCAGGCTATTCCTTTTGTTGTTATTGATAATGTTCTTTATAGAAGAGATCATGCTGGTGTTTTACTAAGATGTGTTGAAACTAAACAAGTGAAGAAAATACTAGAAGAATTTCATGATGGAGGTTTTGGTGGACACTTTGCTGCTAGAACCACTACTCTTAAGGTTCTAAGAGCTAGATATTATTGGCCTAGAATGTATCAAGATGCTTTTGATTGTGTTAGAAAATGAAAGAATTATGCCTTGTTTGTTGGAAAGCAAAAGCTAGTTGCCCTTCCCCTTCATCCAGTTAAGGTAGAACAACCCTTCTCAAAGTGGGGACTAGACTTTATTAGACCTATCAACCCACCATCTAGCACTGGGCACAAATGGATACTCACTACCACAAACTACTTCACTAAGTGGACAAAAGTAGTAGCACTAAAGGAGGCTAATGAGACCTCTGTGTTGAATTTTTATCAAGACATTATATCTAGGTTTGGTACTCTAGATTCAATTGTATTAGATAATGCCATGGCTTTCCTAGGAGCTAGAATTTTAGAGTGGGCACTCAAGCATGAATTTTTTTTGAGTACTTATTCTAACTATTACCCTTAGGATAATGGCCAACCAGAATCAACTAATAAGAACTTTCTTAGAATAATCAAAAGAACCATAGAAGGAAACTAGAGAGACTGGCATAGCAAGTTAAAACTAGCCTTGTGGGTTGACAAAATAACACCTAAGAAGTCTACTAGTAATTCACCTTACACATTGGTATATAGAAGGGAGGCCAGGATTCCCCTATCTACTGAACTACCTGCCCTGAGTCTGATTAAAGAGATTGACCTCATGCAGGAAGACATTATGTAGGTTAGGTTGGCAGAGCTTATTGAATTAGAAGAAACAAGAAAGATGGCATTTGAAAGGCTGGAGGATCATCACACCTAGGTCAAGAGAATTTTTGACAAGAAAACAACACCTAAAGCCTTTAAAGAAGGAGATTTAATTCTCAAGTGGGATGAAGCAAAGCATAAGCTAGGGAAACACACTAAGTTTGATGCTATCTGGACTGGACCATTTATGGTGATTGGATGCAAGGCCCATAATGCTTATCAGCTAGCCAGTATGGATGGAGAGGAGCTTCCCATTCCAGTGAATGGGATTAACCTCAAGGCTTGCTTCTGAGGTTATTTTTCCCCTATATTTTAGTAGTGTTAGAAGTTTTGGCTTTTTGTTTTCTCTAAGTGCCTAGAACAAGTCTTCTTGTTCAGTTCAGTTAGTAATAAGCCTAAATAGTTGTCAAATACTTAGTTTCAATTTTTTTGGAGAGAAGGAGTTTTGTTTTGGTTAGTTGTTAGTGACTCTGTGCCCAATGGATCTTCAAGGTAGCTGGTCGAGATGCTTAGCAGGCAAGCACTCCAAAGAGGTCACCAAAATGTTGTTATATTTTGCACATTTTGAAAGCCTAATTACTAGATGAGCTACTATAACCTAGTTTGTGTTATTAGGTGATCTGGATTAAGATTTGTGTTCATTTCAATGCAAATACATGAAAAAAAAAGGAAATGAATTGCATCTACATCTACACATACATCTATCGGTAGCATTTGTACTGAGCAGAGAATAAGAAACTGAAAAAGAAAAGAGCATCTATCTAGGCTCACACAAGCCGTGAGCATAGCCTTTACCAGAAATGAATAGATGAGTGAAAATATGCATAAAAAGATGTTTATATTGGGGTGCCAGACATTGCTTGGTTTTGAAGTTTGAAGCTTGATCCTTTCCAAAAGCTCCTGAGATCTAGAACCTGCAAGGAAGAAGAAGGGATTTGGGTTAGATCCAATGGATCTAAGTAATGGCTAATATCATAATATAGTAAATGCATACATACAATCAGCCATGCACCTCTAAAAAAGGTTGTGCTTAGGGCATGTGTATGAGAATCATCCAAGGAACCAAAAGAGGCACCATGTTTTCACTAGTGTGTTTGTTTCATGTGTAGATATAGGGAAGTTGATCCAATAAAGAGTTCTATGAATGATCTGGGTCCTTGATGTGGGTAACGATAGAGTAATCTTATTGTACTCTATCTATTACCCCTTTGAAGGCCAAGAGCACACACATTGTGTACATATGGAGAATAGTTAGATGATCCAACATCAATCAATAAAAGAATAACATAGGGCTTTATGGCATCTAGTTTTGAATAGAGCTAATGGTAGAGTACACAGATCTATGAACCAGATTGGGCACTTTGTTGCATAGGTGTTCACATAGCACATGCATGCTAAGGGCACATAATCCACATGTTTATAAAAGGTACAATAGATGATGCTTAAAGATAAAAGCTCAATACACTACATTTAGGACATAAATGTGTTTCAATCTGCATTCAATAATGATGATATAGTATGAATGTGATAATCTAAATTATATGCCAATTGAAAGGGAAAGAATAGCATGGCATGATGACATGAAAATGAATCAAAGCTAATAATAGGGCATAATAAATAACAACAATGCCACAAGGGTGTGCCAACAGTAATGACAAAATATCCAAATGAAACATCAAATCACAATCAATACAAGTCTCAGGCAAGTGCCTTGAAATAGAGGATATATGGTAACGGGTGGAAGATCAAACATGGCATAGCTTTTAGTTCTCAGTCTTTCCAAAAATAGAGGAGATCCTAACAAAGCTCTCAGGCTATATATATGATACCATAAAAATAGGAATAGATTGTGCCCCAACAACATTGTTTTAATGTAATAACAGAGAAATACAATTGAATGATATATATAGATGCTTTAAAATCAATAGTGGTACACTACATGCATGTTGTGCCCTAGCTTTAGTGTTCTCGGGCTAATGAGAATAAGAAATATTAGGATGAACATGGTGTCAACATCAAGTGGATATAGGGAAACTCAACATAGTGCCAACATTCTTATTCACATGAACAAAGTCAATACATTCTCGGGCTAGGTTGATAATAGTAATACAACTTATGGTGCCCTAGCTCATCGCACAAGCTTCATAACACTCATGGGCCCTATGTCAAACTGAAGGATAAAATGTAAAAAGCAGTGGGTGTTATGTGTGCCACCACCGGCCATGTGTAGAGGAGATTCAGGCCCACAACCCTGGGATCAATGAACAAATGCAGTGAGGACAACCATTTAGGTTATGCCTTGATAACACATAGAAGCACAGTAGCATCTTGATCATACCCTGGCCATGAAGCCCAATACCATCTATAGAAATAAACGTAAGGTGGTTCCCTAATGGTGCTTGTGGGTGGTGTTTCTAAATGGAACACGGTGCCTCAAACCAAAGAAAATAACTAGTAGTGCCCTTGAATATGAAGGAGTTCCATCAATGCATATACAGTGTCAGGTGATGCCACCATGCCCTAGGTTTCAAGGGCTATGTAAATGAATGGAACATTATATTCATGATGCCCTATTTTCAAGTTTAGGGCTAGAAACAATGTGATACATGATGCCATGAAATGCAGACGCAATCAAATATCATTGCAAAGAACATAATGTCATGGATGGAAAAGTAAATACAATTGTAGATCATTTACAGTACCCTACATATTGCAATCGAGTGCCATAACATCAAAATAGAGGAGGAACGATATCAAACAATTTACAAAAGCCAAATGAAATCAAGTGCAATAAGAAGAGATTCAAGTTTAGAATTGTGCCCTTGTCTTTTCAAAAATTTATAATAGAGAAGGATAAACAGAATGTAATAGTGCCCAAGATTGCAAATGCCATGGCATCAAATACACATACAAATGTAGAGAAAACAATAACCAGTCAATACAAGAGTGAATACAGTGATATCAAAGTGAAGTATGTATTGAAAATGAAACCCATCGAAGTGCTTACCTCATGATGTTGCCAATCAAGAAGGAATGTTTGTTGTTTCCTAATCTAGAAAGGAAAGTTGCTATTCGGGTTGCAGTGAAGTTTAGAAAGATGCCAGGTGCCGAGTTGTAGTTTCCATTTTTGCAGTGATCCCATTCTTGAATGTAGGGTTTCATTATGACACATATTTCTTTTGTCTCCCCTTTTTAGGATTTAGCAATATTTAGCCTTTTTGATATGCTTTTCCATGGGCATGGATATATTTTGTTACGATATTAATATAATTATCTTTCTTGAAGGTAATTATATTAATTTTTTGATGCCATAGGTTCCCATTGTTGAAGTCATTTTTGACTTAGGTTATAAATGTTTTATGAATCATGTATTTTAGCATTGGGGGGGGGGGGGGGGGGGGGGGCTATTATGTTTAGAATATTTATGTCTTGTGGATTGAATTAAAATGTAAATATTTTAGATTTTATCCTCATTATTTGAGTTGAGCTTATCTTTAATATATATTTAGAATCCACTTTATTTTGGTTTAGGGGGATAAAATTTTTGAATGTGAGTCAATGCAAGGGCCTTATTGTAAATTCTAACATGGCATTTAAGCCTCGTCAGAATATCATTTATTTTGCATGACTTAGTGGGTGATGGGCTTTCCTTTGATTACCTATTTTTAGGGACCCCACTTTTTTTGTTCCCCTAGATTCTCAAGAATTGGGCATCTAGATTTTAGAGTGATGTGATCATGGTCGTAGTGGAATAATTTTCTATTCTTGGTGAAGTAGTTGACTTCAATGCAGATTCTATAGATTTCCTATGTATGCCTCTCACCTTTGGTGATTGAAGTCTAGTTCTTCCTTCCCTCATTTTCACGGGGTGAACGTTGTAGCTCCAGGAGAAGAAAATTGATATTTTGACTCCTTTTATTCTAGCTAATAGCAATTGTCCTTCTTTTTCTATAGCTTTGTGATTTGATTTAATGGATTTGATGTCATGTATTGTGATTGAAAATTGATCCTTTACTTGATATTTTGTTCATTTTGATGTTTACAAGCACTAGTTTTTCTTAAAGTTTCAATCTGTGTGCATTATATGTGTTTGAGTTGTGGAATCTCTTTTCCCTTCTCATTTACAACCAGCACCTGATTATTTTCTAAGGGAAGAATTGGATTAGGGAAGAGTTGTGATATTCAGGTTATGTGCTGGGTTATATTGTGAGTCTATTTTCAGTTTGTGGATCTATCCAGTTTGGTGGATCACCTAAGTTATTTATTTATTTATTTTAATTATATGCAAGCTCTCTCCATTTCCCTTCAAGTTTAGTTCAGTTTCAAGGTGATACAAATGGGAAAGCTTAGAATCTGAATTGAAAGAAGCAAAGAATCATATTGAAAAATTGCATACCAGTTCTTATCTAATAGAATCTCAGTTGTATGCAAGGAGAGCAAAGGGAGACACCAGCTGTATTGGATACAATGAAGCAAAAAATTAGATTGGTAAGATGAGAGCAAGAAAGGACACACAAAAGGAATCTACTAATACTAAGAAGACTGGAAATCAAACTGAAGATAATGATAATCCTCCTAAGAATGAGTGCAACCATGTTGAACGCACCTGTTTTGCATGTAATAAGCATGGACACATTGTAAGGAACTGTAAAGAGGTAAGACCTTTCAATGGTTACTATTAAACATGTAATAGATTTGGTCATAGAGCAGAAAATTGGAAGACTAGTAAGAAGAATAGGATTCAGCATGATCAAAGAAATCAGAATCAGACCAATGCAAGAAGTTCTCAGAATGTTATATGTTAGATATGTAGCTATAATGGTCATACAACAAAACAATGTAGAATGGTGACTCATGTGAATGTACCAAGGAATAATAGACCTCCAACAATTTTTCACACCTATAACAAGGCTGGACATATCTCAAAGTTTTGTAGATCAGGGACACAAGGTCAGGAAAGCCCTAAAATGGTCGAAGAACCAATATTGGATCCCAAAGGAGAAGTCAATTTTGTGAAACCCTCATATGATGCAAGCTTGATTTGGTTAGAAGAAAAGAAGGATAAGGTTGATGAGAATGTATTAGATGCATCCCCAATGGACACACCCTCTACATCTGCATGAATGGCCCTCAAGGTCATAGGGGGAGCTAATTTAGCTCTAGAACCCTGCATAGCTAGCATACTTACTTCCAGAGTATGCACCTTTGGACTTAAGCTATTGGAGTATATTGGAACCTTCTTGAAAGAGTGCACATGTTGAATGTTGGAAGAGATTGAGTTTGAAATTTTGAAGTGACAACCTGGTTTACGCAAGTTGAATTAATGGTGAATTTCTTACTTTAAGTACACAGAATTTGTTTGTTCACTCTTTGCATTCATACTCAAAGAAATTGGAGAGAAGATTGAGCCTTGGAAGTTCTTGTGAAGATTTGGAGATTAAGTTATCAGTGATTATAGTGCTCTTTTTCAATTGTAGAAAGTCATGGCCATCAGAACATCTCAGATATCTTTTGGAAAGAGAATATCAAGTAAGTCATGGCCAGTCCTATTGTTTTTGATGTTGCTAAGAAGAAGCGGTATGTTTTCAAGAGGCATCCATTCAATTCAACCCTAGATGATTTAGAGGGAGATTTCTCCCACATGTCGATGGGCATTATGCATGTAAAAGACATAAGGGCTTACATCTATTGTAACAAGGAACCTGTTGGAATAGATAGGTTAAGGGTGCACATGGACACAATGATGAAACCAGAAAAAACATTCATGAATGAATACACAAAATGGAATGACCATCCCATTTTTCAATATGACATGACATATGATTTCTATGAGGAAGAAAGGATAAAGATATTGTTGAGCAAAATCCATGATGATTTGTTTTGGATTGGAGATGTGCCAGTAAGAATCATAGGAGACCTAATTCATGAAATGGTAGGCCTTTCTAGGACTGGCGCCCTACTTCCAATTGGTAAGCATGTTAGGAAGATGGTGGAGAAAGTGTGTCAATCAAGGAGTGATAAGCGAGACATGACCATTGAGCCTATAGAGAAACTAGACATGAAATTGATGACAATGATATTGGGATATAGATTTCATCACACCAGCAGGGTCAATAGTGTATCTGTAGGCATTATTTTGGAAACCATCCAACTTGTACAAGAAAATGAAGAGTCCAACTTGTGTGAGATCTTGTGTGCATAGTTGATAGATAATATCAAGGCTATCAAACATGCTAAAACAAATATTTTTAGGTTTGGGTCCCTAATCATCTATATGTACCTCCATATAGTTGGTAAAGTGTCAGAATTGTATCTAGACAACTCCATTCCTACCATGTCTCAGATATCGGACAAGGCATCCATAGAGAGAAAACTTAGAGATTTCATTACTTTGGAATTGAAGACCTTCAGAGAAAGAATGAAGATGAGATACATAATTCCTGAGAGTATTATGGAGAAGTACAAAGACACAATATGCTTCATGGTAGAGATTAATACTGCATGTATGGAAGCTGTGGAACCAAGAAGTAAGTGGATTCACCCACTTGGGTATGAGGTTGAAGAAAAAATTCTTGAAGCTTATGCATATGTACTGCTATCAGCCCCTAAGGATGATAATGAACCTAGGTGGGGAACATATGAAGAGAATATTGGAGAAGTTGATGCCAAACTGAACAGTGCTGCAACAAAAAGAAAGATTGAAAAGGTCACATCATAGATACTAAGAATACACGGTGTATCACAAGTAGACCTTACCAAGGCAAGGGAAGATAAGATTTCTCTAGAATTGAAGAGCGCAGTAGATGAACAAGAAGATCCAAAGATGAAGAAAATAAAAGTTGAAAAAGATGATAGTCAGAAGGGAGAGGAAGACAATTCTCCTTCTGCACCTATAGAACTAAGTGATTCTATTGCTCCTCTGAAGTATGAACCAATTATCAGAAGGAAGAAATAAGTAAGCACTAGTCATCCATCCTCACATGCTACAAGGAGTAGGAGAGACATTCAAGCACCTCCTAAGGTTAGATTCAAGCCCAGCCTTAAATTTTTATACATGAGAATTATTGATGAGGGAGGGATTGATCAAGTAGAGAAGTTATATGATACATACAACATGATTGAAAAATTAGAAATACATGGTATGATTGTCAAGAATATGATAAAGTTCAAGAAGACAGTTCTTGAAATGAAAACAACAATTCCAGATAAGGTATGGGAGATAATGGATACCTTAAAGAGACAAGAAAATAAAGAAGATCAAAGGATAAGAGAAAAAGTGTTACAAGATACTCTGCCAGTATGTTCCAAAGAAGAAGAAGCACATACATTGAACTTGGTGAAGCCGCACTTGAGGACAAAGATGAGAACTCTTTATATCATGAACAAGGATTATGAGCTGATAACGAAGGAGATAGAAAAAACATTAGAGGTGTTATTAGAACAACACATAAGTCCACCAACTATTCCCATCACTCATCCATCCAAAAAGGAAGATAAAGTGGTTGAGCCCACTAATATACCAATGACAGGTCCTCAAGACTCTGCGCCCATAGCAAGAACTCAAACATAAGCAGATCAATATGTGCCCATGACAAGATCATCCAAAGACAACACAATTATCATACATAATGTGGAGATAACCATGGAGGCTACTGAAAAAGACTTGGACAAGTTTGAGGAAGCATTTGTTAGCACTAAGGAAGCATAAATTCTATGCAACAATACCCCTCCCACTCAGCAAGAAGAAGTAATCATAGAATACATTTCTGGTGAGAAAGAAGTAGAAAAGAAAGATGAATCTTCTATTGATTTGGTCAAGTTGAAGCAAGTGGTGATGGACAACACTCACATCACTCCCTCCTTAGCATTTTTGTCAAGTTTCACTCCAGACACAAGTACTTTGGATTCTTGGAAAGAAGAAGACTTGATAAAATTTAGCATCCTAGCTATGGAGAAGGCAAAGGAGAAGCAAGTCATGAACAATCCTCTCCTAGTAGAGTCAGTAAATATTTTGAACAATTTTCTGCTAGAGGATAAAAAGATGGTAAATTTACATTCAGTTGATGATGTGAGCACAGTCATCTTATAGTTCAAAGAAAATTTTTCAAGCCTAGAAGATTATGTGGCCTTAGTGGCAAAGAAGAAATATCTAAAGAAGAGACTCAATGAACTCATGAGTAACTTTTCACTACACTTGAACTCTCTTAAGTCTGGTCAGACATCATTAAAGGAGTTTATAGTTCAAGGAAGGAAAGTCATCGCAGAATCCATGGATCAGGACAAGTTCAGTAATGCCCATCTAAAGAAGATCAAAGATGCAGAGGCAATGATCGAGCAAGTAAAGAACTTAGTGCTAGACTCATCTACTAATGTAAACATGTGTAGAAATGTCTAGCAAGGTCAGTTAGACATAATTGAAAATTTAGAGAAGGAAATGGATAAGATAAGGTCTAGGCAAACACAATTAAGGAATGCTCTTGCGCCCTCCTTAGACATTCTTAGTCAGAATATAAAAGAGATTGATACAACCATGGTGACCTATGATCAAGGTCCAAGCATAGAATTGGAGAAGATGGAGAAGCTTAAGTATGCACTATGCACCCATCTAATGATAGTCAATTCTTTGATAACCTTTTGGAAGAAGGAGATCTAGAAACTCAAGATTGAAAATCCAGATGTTTTCCCTCAGTAAGTGTATGAAGATAAAGATTTTGATATACCTTTTTCATTAATGTCAAAGGGGGAGTTGTATAGAATATGGATTATATAAGATGTATGGGGAGAAAAAAATTTATGTGTATAAAGATGTATAGAATACAAAATGTTTTGTGTAAAGGGATAGTTAGAAACTTGGCCATATTTCTTTGTTGCCATCAATGAAAAAGGGGGAGATTGTTGGAAAGTTGTCTATACTAAAGTATATGACTATAGATAGTGTTTTCATTATGAAAACAAATTCATATAGTAGTTTGGAGTTAGCACACTATGTGTAAATATTAGAATTCAGTTAAGTGTTGAAGACTAGACAACATACAAAGCACTAGAAGATCAGAGCATATGCACCCATGTGTACAGATGAATTAGGGCATGTTCCCTAGGAGTTAAGGTTGTTAGAGTATACTCATGCTTAGTCTAAGAGCACATAAGAAGATATGTAGTGGTGTGAAAGTTATACTTAGTTGAAGTTGTGCAGCCAGTGTGTTCCAGCAAATAATAGAGCATGGAGCCAACAGTGACTATTTTGGTTTTCGATTGCAATGTAATGTTGTAGAGGCTATGCACCCATTGTATTTAGGTTTTTGACATATGTACATGTATAATTGTAAACACACTTAAGCCAATTCACTTGGAAGCATTGTTTGTAATTAGTTATACGGCTGACTTAATTGTTTTGTTTATATGAGCATATAAATATGAGATGCGCCCATTGTAATCAGCATGGAAGTCATGCGAGTTATATTAGAGTTGTGATAAGAAGAGAAGAGGTATGTGAAGAGAGAATATGATGTACTAGATCTTTTCTAGATGTCAAAGCATCAATGCACCAAAGGAACTGATCTGACAAGCAGTGTAATAGCAATAGTTTACGAGTAGATATAGTGTGTATCTGATCTTAGAAGGTTGTATCCTTCATCATTTGAGAAGTGAGTTCTAGGAAAATGAGTCCTCTCCCCTAATAGGGACAATTCTAAAAGACTCCTAATAGGGTCCAACCCTTAACCAGGTCTACTATACTTAATGCATTGTAAAGCTACTCCTAACAAGGTAAAGGATATTCTAACAAGGATCACAAAACACTAGTGTATAATATTAGTGTGTATCAAGTCCCACTGGGGTTTTTACCTATTTTGGTTTCCCTGTAACCATATTGGTGTCATGTGTTCATTTCATGCTTCATGTTTATGCGAATGTTTAATTCAGTACTTAAGCATTTATAATTTAGTATTCAAATTAAAGTGAAAAATTTAATTATAGTAAACATTGATTCACCCCCCGCTCATAGTGTTCTCATTCCTAACAGTTAAGATGATAATTATTTTTTAAAATATATATATATATATATATATGTATATATATATATATATGTATATATATATATATGTATATATATATATGTATATATGTATATATATATATATATGTATATATATATGTATATATGTATATATATATATGTATATATGTATAATATGTATATATATAATATGTATGTATATATATATATGTATATATGTATATATAATATATGTATGTATATATATATATGTATATATATATATATACTATATATATATTCATATATAATATATATACATATATACATATATATATATACATACAATATATATATATATATATACTACTATATATATATATATATATACATACATATATATATATATTATACATATATATATAATATAATACATATATATAATATATATACTATATATATATATATATATACATATATATATATATATATATATATTATATATATATATATATATATATATATATATATATATATATATATATATATATATATATATATATATATATATATATATATATATATTTGTCGATTGAGTTGGTATCGATTCAGAATGGTGTTCTTGTAGATTTGGTTCCTTCTCATGATTTGGTTATGGATCATTCAGAGATAACTTTGTAGCAGATTTGGTAGCATCTCATGGATTATTGAGTTGAGTCTACAGACTTGGATTTTGAATGGATCCTATCAAATCAAGACTTGTGACAATGACTACTCTAACACAATTTAGAGATAACTTTGCAATAGATTTGGTTGCGGCTCATGGATTATTGAGTCGAGTCTAGAGACTTGGGTTTGGAATGGATCCTACCAAATCAAGACTTGTGACAGTGACTGCTTTAGCACAAGAAGCTAGTGCAGTTATCAAAGATGCATTCTTCTTGATGTGTTCATGGGATATATGCGGACCTATTTGCATTCGAATCTAATTCAAGTGACTTCTTGACTTCTTTGGTCTGAATTTGATGTGTGGGTTTGCGGTGTGGTCTATGGTGTTTCTTTGTGATTAGGTTCTTGATAGAGATCTATTGATTTGGTAGCCATTGAGATGGATCAATATATATTTGTCGTACGTGGATTGAGATCTTAGATTATTGAGCTTCTCTTTATTTTGAGAATAGTTTAACATTCTCTACTTAATAGGGCCAACCACATGAAGGTGGAAGCTCATCTAACCCCTCCTAGGAGCCTCTTATGACCCTTTAGGACATTTTAAGATATCTAAGATGTATTCTTAGATATTTTAAATGGCCATAAAGGGTCATAAGGGGTCTTAGGACACAACAGTTGAGAAACATAAATGTAGGCATCATGGTGACAATTGTTTGGAGACCGAACATATTTGAATGCTACACCTAGACAATACAACACAACCACTACTCCTACAGTTCTAAGTTGACACTGTGGGATCCAAAAACCAAAGATAAGGAATCTATATATGGGTTTTTGGATCTTGCAGTGTCAACTTAGAACTGCAGGAGTAGTGGTTGTGTTGCATTCTCTGGGTATAGAATTCAATTATGTTGTGTCTCCAAATAATTGTGACCATGATGCCTACAATGTTTCTCAGCTGTTGTGATACCTACATTTATGTTTTGTAGCTGTCATGTTTATTTGCATGTTCTTTGTGTTTGGCTTTTCTCCCTTGCATCAAAATAAGATTTTCCCACTTTGAATTGAGAATGTGCATGCAACACAAGAAGAATATGCACGGATAGTAGATGGAGCTAAGAAGACCCACATTGTTTACATTTTTTTTCTCCTTTGTTTCTTTTACACCATATCTATCAGAAAGGTTCTTCATGGATGGCCTCCACTATCTTCCCCACTACAACTATAACCACTATTCATTCTCCTATGGTCATTACTATCTTCTCTATTGATCAGACCTCCACTGCAATTTCTCTGATGAAAAATTTCCAAATTCAATGTTTGGTATTCCTTCATCTCCCCTCAACTATATCACTTATGTGTATGGCTTCTCTCCCTCACATTGAAAATAATATTTTCCCCACTTTGAATCAAGAATGTGCATGCAGCACAAGCAAGAATATGCACGGTAGTAGGTGGAGTTGAAAAAACACACGTTTACAATTTTTTAATAGGTCAAAAGTATAATGTTCATGATGGCCTATAACTTAAAAATACACAATTAAAGACCTCTATAAAAAATGCAACCCTGTTGTGTTTTTCATCTCCACCTGATATCCTATGTATATGAATTGAGATTGTATATTGAACTAGGCGTCTCCTTCTGCATTGCCTGAAACCAAGATACTATCATAATTAATATCTAAATGGTGCATCTCATCATCACAACTAATCCACCTTAAAAAATTGATTAACCATTCTAGAAAAGATGATGATTTAAGTATTGTGTTTTATGAAGAATCCATTGAACATTCTGATACTAATTTCTCCAAAAATATGAAATCCACTAAAATTTAGTGAAAACCCCTCCAACATTACTATAGTGTATAAAAAGGAAACTCAATGTCTAAATATGGAACTAAGTTGAAACAAATGCAAATAAACATTAGTTATTATCAAATAAACATTAGTCATTATCAAATAAGTTGCATAAATGAGAATCATTTTCTTTTGGCTTTCTCTTTTTTTCTGCTTCCTTATATTATTGTAGAGGCATATCCATGTCTAGAGTGTCATTTCTTCTCGGTCATGCACATGATCTCACTATCCTTTGC
Organism: Chamaecyparis obtusa; assembly: GCA_027943335.1. NCBI lineage: Eukaryota > Viridiplantae > Streptophyta > Pinopsida > Cupressales > Cupressaceae > Chamaecyparis > Chamaecyparis obtusa. Next base: position 354,017 of record BSBK01005822.1, read on the forward strand.
AAAGGCATGTCCTCTACAATAATAAATAAAAGGCTTCAATTAAAAACATATTATCAGAATTGGGGCTAATTTAAAAATATATTCATTATTGTTACAAGCATTTCAATACATTAAAAAACATAAATGTGATGCTCTTTACCTTGTCCAACCACATCATCTTGCTCGATAGCTTGAACTTCAACACACTCATTGAGAACAATATCCTCTACATCCCCTGCAACTACAATATAAAATGTGTTATTAATCCCAACACATTATAATTAAATGTTTATTACTATCCCAAATTCAATTTAACATGTTTTCTTGTATTAAATATTCATTAATCAAAATTTGAATAATGTATACCTTGGGTACTATAATTCACATTAGAATTGATGCCTCCATCGTGCTCGATCGGTGCAGTATCAATATCAGCAGGCTACATTCCAATGTAAATAACTAGTGCATTTATCGGCAATATATAGATATAAATACAAGAAAAATACTAAGAAATGTTAATCATTTAGTTTACTACATATAAATATATTCACTTTAAAGTTTAACAAATATATAATCAGTGTTTCCTTACTTCAAACATATATATTCACTTTAAGTTGGAACTTAACATCAAATATGGTAATTGGTAAAGTTTTCAACTTGAAATAAAATTCAATTGGCTTATTTACCTGATCAACAGATCTAGCAAAAGAACCTTATGCAGTCATTGCTCAGTATCATTTTTCCATGACTTTATAGCCTTGTTTGTAGTCTATTTGTTTGTCCTCTTCTGTAATCAATTTTTGAACTCTAAGGCCTGCATTTTTTATTGGTATCATGAATTTTTATTGTAGTGAATTTCATCAAAACTAAATTGATTGCAATTTAATTATAAATATTTACATACGATTTTTTATTTACTAATACTTACAACTCGTGCAACAAGTTTTGAATATCCACCCAAGCCAACCCTATATTGCCCATACTTTTGTTTTCTTATTGTTGTTTCCTTTGTTGTGTTAGGAACCTATGTGATGTTTGAAGTATGTTAGATCACATAAGTACAAAGAATAAATAGTACATAATTTCATTATTAACATTATCACGTACCTTCTTTCCTCGGGAAATACTACTAGTCCACTATGTCTTGCACTTCTCTCAAGTTCATCCTTTTCAAGATCCTCCCACTCATTAATAGGAATATAGGGAGGTCGCTCATAATAAGGGTTGTGTTCTATTTGGCTCCTATAGTTGTCCCTAATATACTTCAAAATAGTGCCTGCTTTGTCAAGGAGTCTAAGTCTATGAAAGACTTTGGGTCCAAAAAGTGTTGTCATAGAATTAATGATTTTATTCTTTAACCCTTTATCTTGTACTAACCACCTTTTAAGAAAAAAAATTGTTAGATTCATAAATGAAGTGAAGCTACCTTTTAATATACTTGAAGAAAGGGATGAAAACATAATCTAAGCTTGCGATGAAATCAAAATATGCTACCATATGCGTATGGTCGGCCCGAAAATGTGCAAACATTCATCATTAAGTTTTTCATAAAATAGATTATTCCCTGTTGTATGCACCCTAAAATGGTCACTTAGACTTTGGGCCCCCATTCAGTATTTACCAAATCCCTGAATCATTATTTTCAAAAATCAACATTTTTCAATTATATAAATTTTCTTGATCGAATCCTAGTTCTATCATTTATTTGATTATTTTCTATGGGCTAGCCATCTTATTCTAAAGTTTTTATTTATTTAAGGAATTCCCTCCCCTTTTAATAAATAAAAAGCCCCCACTTTTCCTCTTATCCTAAGTTGCACAAATAAATCATTATTCTTATTTTATAAAAGGAGAAAAAACAATTTTTTTCTCATATGGACACAAAATTCAAATCCTATTTTCTCATTGGAGGATACTTGTGCACATGGATTTCTCCTCTTTCAAGCTCCACCCTTGATTAAGACTTTTTCCTCTTAATCTCCATGGTCCATTCTTTTTCATTTCTTATAAAAGGAGAGCTCTCTTCCTCACTTGCATATCCATCTTTTTTATGTTAATGTTATGCTGTAGGTTTTCTAGGTCACTTGGAGCTTTTGGAGATCATTGCTACATCAAGATTTCCTTGGATTTCCTCATTGCTTCATAGTTTAGACTCCATTTCTTACATTATCATAGCATCCATATCTTCATTTCATAGCTTAGTTTCTTTTATGCAATAGAATAACTCATCTAGCTTAATTAGGAAGGCTTGGTAATACTTGTTCTTTCCTTTCATAGGTTAGTTACAGTGTACTTTAATGTTCATAGACTAGCTTGCATTATCATTCTTAGTTTACTTGCATTGCATTGTATTCATATTGATTTCATTTGGGATATTGGCATTCTTGCCCTTGTCTTCACTTGAATCTCTCATTGTGTGGTTGACTAGCAAGGTCACAAGCTTAATAGCTCTAGCTGAGAGCAACTCCATGGATAGAGAGCTATGAATCGATTTGTGAGGGCTCATTCTTGAGTTTCCTTGCATGTAAGGATTCATAGAAGTGTGGTCACATTTTCACCAAACATTTTTGGCACCCACCATGGGGCAGAGTAGATTAGCTTTGTCCTTTAATTCTACATTTTGCGTCAATTTTTTGGCATATTTTCGACTTAATTTGCGATCTTAGATTTTCTATTTTGAGTTTTTCTGTGTGCAAATTTTACCCAGTCAGTTTCTGCGCATTTGTCCACAGTTGTTTCACATCTTTAATGATCTATTGTGCATATACATTTTCTGCACTTTCATCTCCTTGTTCTATGCACACATAACGTTCTGTTGCGCATACATATTTTCTGCACATTTACCTAATTCTGCTGCACATTCATTCATTGTTCCTAGGCATCCCATTTTTGGTAGTTTTCTAGTATTTCTCTTTTATGTTTCCCAGATTTTCTGTGCATTTTGTTTCATTGTTCTTCTTATCCATTTCATATAGCTACACATTTATAGTTTCTACACTTTTATGTTGATTTGTTGTGCATCTACTTAACTGTCCTATGCATTTGTATCTACTGTGCTAACGTTTCTATTTGCTGCGCTTTCCTTCACTATTTTTGCGCATTTGTACTGTTGTCTGTACCTGACAGTGAGCTATTTTTTGAGCTATTTTATCTCTCTTGCAAGTTTCAGGTTCTTAGCTATCTTTCTAAAAATTTTAAAATTTTTTAGAGTTTTCACTCTGGAAAACGAGCACCCATTTTTGAGAAATTTTTGCAAACAGTATTGAAAATTGAAGTGTTATATATCGTTGGAAAGGTCATTCCAAGCCTAATCCAACCATGTTAGTTTCATTCTCAGATTTTACCATTTGATGAGCTATTTTACTTGTAGATTATCTAATTTTTGATGTGCTAACCATTGTGGAGCTAACAAGTTGTCCTTGTAGGTGCTCTTGTTGCTTGGAATTTTCCAAAGAATGCATGTCAAAGAGGGCTACTAATGGTTTTTGCAGGGCTGCCCTAAGCATAAAAACCAAATCAAGTGCTTGTTTAATTTCTTTCTTTATTGAGTGCAACATATATTAGTTCTTTCATTTCATAGGCACTTAATACCTTGTTGTAAGAATTTTGAGGTGGGTAGGAGAGTATTCTCTTCATCCTTGTGGTGAAATAGAAATCTTGACCCATCTTGAGATTTTGAAAGCAAGGGGGTAATTGAATCTTTTCTTGGTGTGTTTGGGATAAATTTTTGAGATAGGGGAGTATGCTCTTCACCCTTGTGGTGAACCAAAAACCTTGAACCTCAAAAATTGATCTACTCTTTGCTTAGATTTAGAATCCTTTAGCGGACCTGCTCTTGAGAAATAAAGAGGAACGACCCAAATGGGGACAAGCTAATACCGAGCTATTCTAACCCACTATAATCTTAAGGTTATCAAGGACACAAAACCTTGGTAGGCATAACACTTGTCTTTGCTTGATGTGAGTAGCTCATGGGATTGTGACCATGGGGAAAGTATTGAGCAAGAATGCTTAAGGTACTCTTGAGGCTGCAAGGTCCTAGTCCTATATGAGGAGCAAGAGGGGTGTTATGAATGGAAGCCCTTACTAAGAACCATTAGATAGAAGCTACCTTATTTTAGCCACTTATTTTCTTAGTGCAAGGATTGATCCAAGTGGACTAACTCGAATCACCCCAAGAAACTCACCATATGTGTTCCTTTGGTTGTGTTATTTGACACTTCCATGACAAAGCCATATCTCTTGTGAGAAACCACTTGGTGTGAGGTGAGGGAGCATCAAGTTGTGGGCTAAGTTGGTAAGCAATGAACCATGTCCTTTTAGGATAGTATTGCTTGAATTGTCTTTGATTGTGTGATACCAGTGTAAATGTTCTCAACATTCAAACAAATGGTAGCATTCATAAGGTTTTCTATTTTGATATCACAAGTGCTTGTCTTGGCAGGGTTTCTTTTGCGCTTGTTTCAAGTATTCTATGACATGTTTGATCCCATACTATTTGCAAACCTATCAATTTACTGCTGTCATTGTGATTGAAATTAAAAAAACCAACCTTCAAATTGAAATTTTGATCAAACTGTCCTTAAAATTGAGATTTTTAGCACTCATGGGTCAAGAGTCATATAATACTAAAAAGTCATCGCACATCCCCCTGAGAATTGTCATCATTGAGCTGATTTGTGTCATCTTCCAGTCTTCCTTGGTCGGTCTAGGTCAGATCTTAGGTGTTGTGACATGTTGCTCAATACCCATATGAATTTCAATGGTATCAAATTGCAAACAATGACTCTTGGTTTTCTTTCTTCCACATCTATCATGTCTTTCTAGTCTCCCATTTTCATCCTTTATCTTCTTTCTTCATACTTCTTCCTAAATTCTTCATGTCTTCTTGATTCCTTTCCTCTTATTATCTAGTCTACCTTCTATTCATCTCTTCTATTCATTTCTTCCATGCTTGATTCCTTCTCTTCTACAACCATGAATTTGAACTACCTTGCCATGGAACCTCTCTTGAGAATGGATGATCTTGAACTCATTTCTCAATTTGAAGAATTTTATTCTTCCAATGGTTCTTTTTAATATGGCATGGGTGATAAAATTATAGCAAAATAAAAGAAAATTCGAATGAATCAAACGCCTTCGCTAGAATCATCCACATGATCCTGTCACGATCTCCTTCTTCCAAATATTCTTCATCTTCTAAATTTTCTCATCATTCCTCACATTCTAAGTCTTATCATGACTCTTATAAACATTACTCACATTATTCATCTTCCAAATCTTATCATGACTCTTCTAAACATTAGTCGAATTCCTCATTGTCCAAGTCTTCTTCAACTAGGTCTTCATTTTCCTCTTCTTCAAGATCTCATTCCTCTTCTACTTCTCCCAAGAGTCTTACTTCTCTTCATGAGACATACCATAATGAGCAACTTGATAGTCCTTGTGATGTCTCTTCCACAAAGAGTGACACACCTACCTTTGATGACTATGATGACTATGATGATGGACAATGTAGAAATACTTATGGCACCTCTATTCGTAAGAGTCCTCCTAGTTGTGTCCTTGTGCTTACTGGAAATGGGTCCTCATATTGGAAAGATCATGATGGTGATCCATATGACTCCAATTTTGAGAGAAATTATGATATTTTTTGTGAACAATATGATCCATCTACTTCTATTAAGGAAGAGAAAGCTTTCCATGCTGATTATAAACGTAGATACTATGAGCATCTCTCCTCTAAAAACTCTCATGCTGAAAATAAAGATCTCACTCTCAAGCAAGATCATGTTAATGTTGAACCTTTGTCTTGTGATGTTTCCCTTCCATTCTCTACTTCTTCCAATACCCATACATCTCCTAAACATTCTGAGTCTTCCAAATCTTTTGCAAATTATTCATCCAACAAAGATCCTAATACTTTTCATGCAGTTTCCTATAGTTATCCTCAAGGGCTCTCTCTTAAACAAACTAAAGCTAACCTTCACTTGGCTGCAAATACTTTCAATAATGCTAAACCTAAAGAGCCTAAGACTTCATGTGCTATAATGCCTACTTCATCTAGCCCTTCACCATCTCTTCTAAATTCTTCCATACAATTCCAACATGCTTCCTTGTCCTTAGAAGTGGCTCCATATCAAGAGGACTTTAAAAATGATACAGAAAAAAACAAAAAGAGAGATCAAGATCAAGGACCCTCCATGTCATTCACTCCTTTTCATGATGTTCCCTATCTATGTCATGGTTCTTTTGATCCTTTATGCCCTTCATCATTCATTCCACCATGTCTTAATTCTTCCTCTAAGCAAGATCAAGTTACTACTTACACCGTTGAGCTTATTGATAATCAAAATAACCTTACCACACTTCCACTCTCCAAAGATGAGACTTCCATTAAGGTTATTGACAATGATTTTTTTACTTCCAATGATAAGCCTATTGAAAATCCAAAAAAAAATGATGCGCTTATGCTATCCAAAGATCCTTGTCAAGATCAAAGCCTTCCATCTTCTTGTTCTACCACTCCATGTTCACTTCCGCTTTCTACTCTTCCTAAGTCTTCACAAGCTTTGAATGATCCTATCAAAGAAGTTTCTCCTATTCAAGATGCTCATGATCCTGTTCAAAATTCTAATGCTCACTCTAAAGATGTTGATATGGTTGTGATATAGGTGCTGATAAACTTATTGATTATCCTTTTGCATCTTCCACTTCCATCCTTGGACCTCTTCCACTGCTGCTAAGGACTTCACATCTACCATCCATATTGGGTCTTTATGTCCCTTCACTTTCCCCTCCTAACTCTCCTAATTCATCATCCATCTTGGGTCCTTATGTTCCTCCACCTCCTATCTTTCCTCAAGATCAACATAGATGCATACCCTTTAATCCTTTTCATCCATCCACCCATCCAAACCAGTCATATTGTCTTTCTTCTTCCACAAGTCCCAAGTCTTTTGGAAGTAACTTTAATGTTCAATACAAGAAAAAGAAGCAATACAAGAATCCATCAAAAAAAGAAGATCACCATGTCTCCTCTAATCGACATGGGGGCATAAAGTTAAAAGAGATATCTAAGAAGAAAACTACAAGACAAGTATGGGTTCCAAAATCCATCATTCAAGATATTCTCTTTAAATCATGAAAAGGAAATGAAAAGCCTAAGGCTATATGGATTCCAAAGTCTCTCTTGAGAGAGTCTCATGTTGAATGACAAGTGAAGTTGACATTCAAGCTTCCAAAGGCCACCACTTCATCTTCTTCTAAAAATGATCTTCAATTCCATGCGCTTGAACCACAACCTCTACTAAACATTCACCATATTCCTTCATTCACATTTCCTCCACCCTCTAGCCACCCTTCAAGGTGTGTGTTGATGTTGATCTTGCCTTTCTTTCTATCTACCCTTTCAGTACAATCCTTCCATTCATTATCCTTCTACCTTCTATCCTTTTTCATCATTTTCCTATTCCTCATATCTTCCAACCTCACTCGCTTTACATAAAACCTTATCCTCCATTTTTCTCTTCCATCTTCCATTCTCTATCAGCCTCTTTGAGCATATCATTTTGGATCCTTAGCATATCATGGTTTATCCTTTCAAGGAGCATTACCTAAAAGCTTTCGTTCTTCCAAAAAATTATAAAATTAAAAAAAAATAGAAAAATTCAAAAAAAAAATGAAAAGAAAAACAGGAAAAAAATGAAAAAAATTCAAAAATGTGCCTTGGTGAAAACTTGGAAACAGGTGCCTTGGTAGCAAAAGTAAAGAGAAATAAATTTGTCCTATGGTGAAAATCAATCCATTGTGGTGCCTAGGATAAGTACCATGATGAAAACCTAGCAATCAGGCATCATGCGTAGTTCTTCTACATTTTTCATCCATTCCATCTTTTCTCTTTGATCTTGACAAGATTAAACTACACACGAACATTTGGCTATCCTGTGAGCTATCTTTTGATGATCTTTCTTTCATTCCTTTCATGTTTAGCCTTCATATTCATTTTCCTCCATTCATTCTAGCCTTTCGCTATCCCTTTCCCCTTTGGTCTTGATCAAATAAAAAACAGTAAAATGTGATGCTATGAAGCCTCTCGACATGTCTACTCCTTTTGACTACATCATTTCCTGCTCTTATACCATACATTTGAAGCTTATCCTATGTTGTCCTTTCATTGCTTGTCCAAATGTGCTTTACATGACAATTTTTTCCCTAGCTTGGATACTCTTGAGGAGTTTTCCTTTGAGGATTTCTTCCCTTCATTCTCCTTCATTCTCTTGTCTTCCATCTCTTCCACCAGCTTGCTAACCCTCTTGTCCTCCACCTTGCTAGACATTGGTACTACATGATGTGCTCTTGCTTGAGAGTTTGATGCCTATTTTGTCTGGAGGCATCCTTTGTTCATACTTATGATGCTGAAAAAAATCCTAAAAAGCATATAAAATACAAAAAAATTAAAAAATTAAAAAATATAAAAAAATACAAAAAAAAAAAGAAAAAGTGCCTTGGTGAAAACTTGGAAACAGGCCCCTTGGTAGAAAAAATACAAAAAAAAAAAAAAAAAAAATCAAAAAATGAAAAAAGATTCCAAGTGGTGAAAACCTAGAAATGAATGCTACTTGAGGCCTTTGCACTCCTATTTGTTAAGCATGCATCCTCAACACTGAACCTTTCTCCATCATGTCTTGACCATATTTGGCATAGTCTAGAATTGGTCTTTATCTTTGTCTAGGGGGCATAACTGTTAGCATAGGTCCTTTAGGTGCATTTGTCTCTTGGGGTATTTCACAATAGGTGTGTTTGAGCACCACCTCAAACAGTATTTTTCAACACTACCCTTGCGTTGAGTGTTTCTTAACACTCATCAGATGTCTTACCCAACAGTCTAGTATGATGCGATATTGCTCATTTGCAGATGCAATGATCAGAGTTTGACTCTATGACCAACACACACACACTTAAACAATCAACTCATTGAGATATGTTGACTTTATTTTTATTTGTGTGCTGTCTACGAGGATTTCTTTGATGAGTGGTCTCTCCCTAAGAAGTTTTTGATGATGCATAGCTAGAAGACTGAGGGTATGAGAACATGTTTTATTTCTTTATCTGCTTGTGGGTATATTTTGTTGTTCCTAACTGTCATGAGCATTTATGCTGGTCTTACTTGACACTATGGATTGACAAGGTATTATCCTTGACTATTTTGTGAGTGCATGCTTCTAACTATCCTAACTTTCATATGTTTTGATACAAGCATAATCTCTCCATATCAAAACTTAGGTGATCTCACTGCACTAGTCATCTTGACCTACATGTCTTTGATGCCTAGGTAGGATTCCCACATTCCTATCTGATATAGATCATATTCAGATCCACATAGTTATACTAGTGTTTATTGTATGATCTTATGATGCTACCAATAATGCTCGATGATGATAATTAGATGTCTATAAGTGTTGTGACCTTGCAAGTCAACCACTTTTCATAGTAGCTTGAATTTCTAGGTTCATGTTAGTTTAGTTTTGCATGTTTGCATATGGAGAGAGCTCTCCTTTTCATCTTACATGGACCTATCGGTCAACTGTGCTCACCTTTAACTTCTTCCTGATCATGTCTTTTGCTTCTTGTCTTTCATATCACAGCCTTTTCTATTTGTATAGCATTTTGACTTTTTGACCAATTTTCAAAACACCTCAGAATTGCGCAAAAGTTGCACCCCTAGCTAATTTCGACGTCCTGGATTTATTTTCGGGATCAAAATTGAAATCTAAGTTCATCTTGATAGTAAAAATCACATTGCAAAATTTTCTCTTTCTTTTGTATAGTTGACTGACCTTTTGAGGCATAATTCTTCGATCTTTGATGGAATTTCTTCCTTTTTTCATGTCTTTCAAACTTCTAGTCTTTCATTTACCCTATTTTCTTTTCTTCTACTTCATCACTGGGGCATGTTTTCACTACCTAATGGTTAATCTATTGACCTTTCTTCTTGATTGTGATTCATTATGATTTGATCATCTTTTATCGATTTTGTTGTTCCTATCTGCCTGATTTTGATTTCGATTCTAAGGGGGCAGTACCTATTGGATTTTAATCCTTGATTCCTTGATTTTCTTGATTCAACTATTTTTCAGCAAGCTTTCACTCAAGCTTGACATTCTTATCTCTTATCTTGGATATGATCCCAAATTGACCTCATGTCCAAAATCCTTTGTCTATGTTTGTCCGGATGTGATCCTGAATCGACATCACATCTAAGTTGTTTTGTGATCCCAGATCAATCTCTTCTTTCAACTTCATTCTTTGACTACATGTGTTCCTAGATCGATCACACATTAGTCAAAGAGGGGAAAATGTATGCACCCTAAAATGGTCACTTAGACTTTGGGCCCCCATTCAGCATTTATCAAATCCCTAAATCATTATTTTCAAAAATCAACATTTTTCAATTATATCAATTTTCTTGATCAAATCCTAGTTCTATCATTTATTCAATTATTTTCTATGGGCTAACCATATTATTCTAAATTTTTAATTTATTTAAGGAATTCCCTCCCCTTTTAATAAATAAAAAGCCCCCACTTTTCCTCTTATCCTAAGTTGCACAAATAAAGCATTATTCTTATTTTATAAAAGGAGAAAAAACACTTTTTGTCTCATATGGACACAAAATTCAACTCTTATTTTCTCATTGGAGGATACTTGTGCACATGGATTGTTCCTCTTTCAAGTTCCACCCTTGATTAATACTTTTGCCTCTTAATCTCTATGGTCCATTCATTTTCATTTCTTATAAAAGGAGAGCTCTCTTCCTCATTTGCATTTCCATCTTTTTTATGTTAATGTTATGCTGTAGGTTTTCTAGGTCACTTGGAGCTTTTGGAGATCATTGCTACATCAAGCTTTCCTTGGATTTCCTCATTGCTTCATAGTTTAGACTTCATTTCTTGCATTATCATAGCATCCATAGCTTCATTTCATACCTTAGTTTCTTTTCTACAATAGAATAACTCATCTAGCTTAATTAGAAAAGCTTGGTAATACTTGTTCTTTCCTTTCATAGATTAGTTGCAATGTACTTTCATGTTCATAGACTAACTTGCATTATCATTCTTAGTTTACTTGCATTGCATTGCATTCATATTGATTTCATTGGGGATATTGGCATTCTTTCCCTTGTCTTCACTTGAATCTCTCATTGTGTGGTTGACTAGAAAGGTCACAAGCTTAATAGCTCTAGCTTAGAGAAACTTCAATATCTTGCAACTCCATTCATAGAGAGCTATGAATCAATTTGTGAGGGCTCATTCTTGATTTTCCTTGCATGTAAGGATTCATAGAAGTGTGGTCACATTTTCACCATACACTCTTCAGTTAGACATTGTTTATATTTGATAGATCATAGACTTTTGATGTGATATTTTACTCATGCTACAATGAGTTTTTGGTCTGATGATTATCTCTATGCTCTTATGGATATTGTTATATTTTAGTTTTTACTTGGACTATCATCTTGGAGATGCTTTCATACACCATTCTGCTCTATGTTATCAGATATTGCTTATGATACTTTTGATTTTCTTTCAAATTATTGATGGGATAATCATATCATTTTATCCTTACATTGCAAATGATTATGAATATGTTTCTGTTGTTGATGCTAATAGGACATCAGGATGATGGCTTTTCCAAGTGGGGAGGGATGTCATGACCGGTTTTGTGACCTCCTTATAATACGGATCATTAAGTCGATTTATGCTGACTTGATGAATCGACATGCCTTGGTAAATATGGAAATTGGTAAATGTTTAATTAAATGAGATGTAAATTGGCAATATGTTTCAATTTTAAAATGATTCTTTATTTTTGGAGGTATAATTATTGTGTGAATTATTGATGTTAGTTTTCTTGTCGAGTGTTTGAGTGGTTGCAGGTCAGAGGATAGGGGTGTGGTCCAGGAGAGAGGTTTAGCTCCCCACCTAGTGTCAAATTCAGATGTAGTAGTGCGACGCACACACCACTATATGATAATTCATTAGTTTTTCTATGAGTGTTAATGATAAATGATTGAAAAAAAATATATATATATCTGCGATCATTTTTATTTTATCTAAATGGGAATGTGAACCTGATTATATAATTGTTAGGTATTTTCTATATTGGAAGATATTTTTTTTATATAGATGGAATTGCAATTAATAAAATTGTGTTTTCTAAAGTATGTGTGTGCTTAAATTCTTTTCTTTTACCTTCATTATTAACTGAAAGTAAAACCAAGAAATGGTTATTGGCAATGTTGATTTACTGCCGAGAGAATTCTTCATTATAAAAACACACTTTTTTTTTTGATATGCATAGGGGGGGAAGGAAAACTAAGAAACAAAGAATGCGAAGAAGAGTAGAGAGAAGGATTGAAGATGGGAGGTAGTATCATGGTTGAACAGAGTTCACCCAAGGAGACTCATCCATACGCTGCAAAGTTGATGATAATACCAAGTAGAGTTCTTTATCTTTTCTGAATACTGTAGCTTCAAACTCCCTTGTTTGGTTAATAAGATCACTATTCATGGTTGCAGTGTGTTTTGACTAGTTCTCATCTTCTTCGATGTTTCCTATTATGTATAAACTGCATGTTATTATTCAAAAGAAAGTGGATGAAAGTTAGATAAGTTGTGCTTTTAGCGTCAATGCTTTCCTGTGCATGTTATTTTGTATTAAGCACACAAAACTCATGCAATTCTAATGGGTGGCCTTTAGGTTGCAATAAATGAATTCTTGTATCACATTAGCTTGGCTAAGTAGTGTTTATGTTGAAATTGCCACTCCTTATTCTCTACAACATAGCTTGAGTCAAACACGTCCTTTGCACCTTATTTTCCTTTAATTAGAAGCCACGATCACATTTTCCCTTTAATAACCCTTGAATGCTTTGTTTGACACAATGCTATTATGAAATGTACAGATTCTCTTTTAGATTATTACTTATTTAGCTAACTACAATATTGTGCAAATGAATTAGTTTGAAAACCCTCTTTGGATTATTCTTTGGTGGATGTCCATGCCATGTTCCAAAGCTCATACCTTTGCACTGGCTGGGAGAATGCTATCAAACATCGACTCTGAACTGTCAAACATATTGTTTTTCATTAGTGTTTTCCTTTGACTGTATTGTTTTTTTTCATTGTTAGGATCACTTTGTCACCTGCCTCATCGCCTTGATTGAGTGTAAACTTCTGTCATCTCGATCTTTATCTTTGATATTTGAAGAGGCATATGGACTGAGATTTAGATATGAGGATCCCAAATTCTTCCCCTAAACCCCTTGTAAGGTTGACTTTACAGTCTTGGGAAAATCTTTGTAGATAACATTATCAAGTATGTAGATGTTGCATGTATAGAACTTTTAATTGGTCTAAATTTGCATGTTCCTAAAATGGTTTCTTCGTATAGTTATTTTCATGTGTTTATTTGCACACATGAAGGACTGTAACTATGAAGACATTGCAATTAGTTCTTTCTTGTGCCATGTTTCCTCAAGATAAAGAAATCAATGTTGAAAAACCTACTGAAATTATGGAAGGGGAAAGGTTTATAAACAAGCAAAATTTAATTGATTTAAGATAGTTTTAATTCAGGTGATGAAATTGCTATTACAGGATAGTTTGATTCCAATATTTGTGTATGACTGGGTAGGAGGGTCAATCTTACGTATTTTAGCTTTAATGACTTTAGGATCTTCTCCGTAAATTATATGGAATTTTAGACTTAAAAAAAAATACAATCATATGACTTTTGTTTTCTAGATTGGATGTCACCTGCAATGGGTACTGTCTATTGAGATTCGATTCAAACTACAAGATTGATTAGTTTACTCTATTTTCATATTAAACTGAAAACTAGACTAGGAAGAACAACCCCCTATTTTGGAAACTTTTATTTTGTCTGGATAGCAATATAAAACATTATATACTCTCAATTGACAGTAAAAGAAAACTTAGAACTAGGTTAAAACGAGCTACATAGTACATTGTAATTGGATTAAATTGTCTTTCTATGTAGGTAGATTAACCTTATAGAAGTGGTATAGCTTTATGGTACTAAATGGTTAGAAAAACTCCTTGTTATGATTGTTGTATATAATGAATTATGAATCTGGGATGCTGTTATTTTATTTTCCTATTTCATGAGGAATCTGGAATGTATCAACTAGGATTGAATTTACACCAAATGGAGAGATCAAAGGAGGGTAAATATTTGTTTGCCTACCATTTCAAATCTGGAATAAAATTTACTTTGGCCAAAGTATAAAACTACATATGTTCTCATTGATTATGCATGGTTAAAATTCATCCCTTGCTACATCCGTTGTATAGTACCTACTATAGGCATATGTGCTTGTAGGTTATGTTACACAACTACACTAAGACCATCTGAATCTACCAGTAGTGAGAAACTAGGCCTCTCATGAAGGGACGGGGCGTTCTTCATGTCAAGAAGAACCCCAGGGAAGCTCATCACTTTTAGAGCTGACCACTCCATGCTTGGGCGGTAAAAGTGCCTGATCTCCATCGCTATTCTCAATGAAGTGTAAGGGACTCAGTCCGAGGCTCAAGAGATAGAACCCAATGAGTTGATACTTCCAATGTTTATTTCTTCTCTTCTTTCTCTATCTTTCATGTTTTACTTTATCTAGTGATCGACAAGTTGGTCGACACTTCTGAACGTAATGACTTTATTGTATCAAAGTAATTTGTAAATTTGATTCTTATTCTGACAAGTTGGTCTGCATGAAATTGTATGTAATTTGTATAAAAGTCTTTTAGTACACTTGACAAGTTGGTCACTTGTATGATCTTCATTTGATGTAACATGTGATTAATGAATTTGAATTGTTGACTTTGCCTTTCAAATTTTCAACTTTCAACTTGTTATGCTTTAATGCTCATGTGGCATACTTGTATGTAATCTCAGTCTTTGCATATGGCATCAGAGTGAGTTTCTACTCTGTGGCCTTATGGGTCTTATGCTAATGCTATGCATTGTGAGACCAAGTATGCCACATAAGCTTAGCATATCCAGTCAAAAAGTCAAAAAGTCAAAGGACTGTGTTGACAATTCAATACATTTATCACATGTTACATCAATAAGGATCATACAAGTGACCGACTTGTTGAATGTACATAAAGTATTTTAAACAAAATACATATAATTTTCTTTCTGACCAACTTGTCAAATTAAGGAATCAAATTACAACTTACTTTGATACAACAAGTTGTTACATTCAAAAGTGTCGACCAGCTTGTTGATCACTAGATAAAGTACAACATGAAAGATAGAGAAAGAAGAGAAGGAATAAACACTGGAAGTATCAACTCATCAGGTTCTATCTCCTGAGCCTTAGACTAACTCCCTTACACTTCCTTGAGAACAGAGGTGGAGTCCAGGCACTTTTACCACCCAATCGTGGAGTGCTCAGCTTCGGAAGTGATGAGCTTCCTTGGGGTTCTCCCTGACATGAAGAATGCCCTGTCCCTGCACAAGAGGCCTAGCTTCACTCTACTAGCAGATTTGGATGGTCTTAGTGCAGCCGTGTAACTTAACCTACAACACATATGCCTATAGTAGGTTCTATACAATGGATGTAGCAAGGGGTGAATTTTAACCAAACATAATCAATGAGAATATATGCAGTTTCATACTTTGGCCAAAGTAAATTTTATTCTAGATTTGAACTGGCAGGAAAAAAAACATTTACCCTCCCTTGATCTCTACATTTGGCACAACTTCCATCCTAGTTGATACATTCCGGATTCCACAAGAACAGGAAAAAAAATAGCACGTCAGAACTTAACTCAATAATTACAACAATCATAGCAAGGTGTTTAACTCACCATTCAGTACTATAAATCTATATCATTGCTATAAGGTTTCATCCACTTTGCTCTATTTTTTTGTAAACTATCATTTTCTAGTTTAAAAACAAGAGAAGAGTCAATAATTTGAAACAAAAATACCCCGTTATATAAATAACATAGTGAATTTTGCAAGAAAAAGAAGACTGAGTTCTCTATCTACACCCAAGATATTGGAAAGAAATGATTTTATTTTTAGGAAAACTCTGTTCGTTGTTCTGGTTAATGGAACAAATGAATTTAAAAGATTTGTTTCAATAGCATGAAATGCACAGAATAGTGTGACTAGAAAATATAGCAAGGGCACTATGAAAGGAACAATCACATGATGAATTATCGAGTGAGCTATCATGGGAGATGCAGCCTAGAGAGAAGTGAACACAAATGTCTTAGCACATGGTGCACAGAAGAATGAAGAACAACTATCAAAGTTAGAGATAGTGATGCAAACAATGCCAAAGAACATAGTCATGTAAAAGATGCATGTAAGTGAAATAGATCTAAATCATATTTCAGACTGGCAGAAATGGGTTTTATGAATGGTACATTTGTGATGATTAACATTAATAAGGAATGGACTAGAGAGCACAAGTGGGCTAATGAAAAAATTATATCGACATCACCACACATAGTCTAATGAGCCTGTCAGGTCAACAACAAGGAAGTGACTTCACATGCCAAAGTGGTATGAGATAAGATAGATTTGGTCACTGGAGATCAATAGAGAAAAGAAAGGCACGACTCTTAGTAAAAGGGATTCACTAACAAAGGCTACTAAGCACAAAAAAGAAGCTTCTAACAGAATACCACAAAATAAACTATAACAACAAAAATAAATATAAAAGTCCTTATTCAACAATAAAAACATATATAAACAAAACACATAATGATAAGAGTAACCAAATTTTTATAGCCAAGAGTGAAATGGAAAGTCTGTCTAGAAATTCACGACACTACAAGGTTCCTCCAATAGAAATCTGCAAGGTTCTAATATTTCTTTCGTTTTCGATTACCATCTATTTGTTTCATTTAAGCACCCTTCCATAACCGTAGAAGAGAAATTTTTGGGTGAGAATTAACCCTGTTCAGACACATTTTCTTTCATTTGTGTTTACTGGCACATGTGTGTTTGTTATCAAAGAGTTTAGGTAGGAAGGTAGGGGTTATCAAAATAAAATCAATTTTAAAGTCCAGATAGACCCACCTAACTTCTTTTTCATCTCCATCTAATAACATAAAAAAAAAGATAATGACCTGATGGTACGCTGGTTAATGACCTGAGTAGGCTCCACTGAGACCACTACCAGATCCTGCACCTATAAAGCATGCCTATCCAAAATATGAGAGGGATCAAGATGATAAGGTTTAAATAATGAAACATGAAAAACACTATGAATATAGGCAAGATCTGGTGGTAGAGCAAGTCGGTAAGCCACCGGATTGATACCATTTGTAAAGACTGAATTTCCAACCAAGTATGTGACATAAGCTTAGCATATCTAGTTGAAAAGTTGAAAATTTGAAGAACTATGTCGACAATTCAATACATTTATCACAAGTTACATCAATGAGGATCATACAAGCGACCAACTTGTCGAATGTACATAAAGTCTTTTAAACAAAATACATACAATTTTCTTGCCAACCAACTTTTTGGATTAAGGAATCAAATTACAACTTACTTTGATACAACAAGTTATTACATTCAAAAGTTTCAACCAGCTTGTCGATCACTAGGTAAAGTACAACATGAAAGATAGAGAAAGAAGACAAGGAATAAACACTGGAAGTATCAACTCATCGGGTTCTATCTCCTAAGCCTTGGATTGAGTCCCTTATGCTTGCTTGAGAATAGAGGTGGGGTCTAGGAACTTTTACTGCCCAACCATGGAGTGGTCAGCTCCGGAAGTGATGAGCTTCCTTGAGGTTCTTCCTGACACGAAGAACACCCCATCCCTGCATGAGAGGCCTAGCTTCACGCTAGTGGAAGATTCAGATGGTCTTAGTTCAGCCGTGTAACTTAACCTGCAACACATATGCCTATAGTAGGTTGTATACAACGGATGTAGCAAGGGGTGAATTTTAACCATGCATAATCAATGAGAACATATGCAGTTTATACTTTGGCAAAAGTAAATTTTATTCTAGATTTGAACTAGCAAGGAAACAAACATTTACCCTCCCTTGACCTCTACATTTGGCAGAACTTCCATCCTAGTTAATAAATTCTAGATTCCACAAGAACAAGAAAAAAAATAGCACCTCAGAACTTAATTCAATAATTACAACAATCATAGCAAGGTGTTTAACTCACCATTCAGTACTATAAATCTATATCACTACTATAAGGTTTCACCTAGTTTGCTCTATTTTTTTGTAAACTATGATTTTCCAGTTTAAAAACAAGAGAAGAGTCAATAATTTTAGAAAAAAATACCCTATTATATAAACAACGTAGTGAATTTAGCGAGAAAAAGAAGACTGAGTTCTCTATCTACACCCAGGATATTGGAAAGAAATGATTTTCTTTTCAGGAAAACTCTGTTCGTTGTTCTGGTTAATGGAAAAAATGAATTTAAAAGATTTGTTTCAATAGCATGAAATGCATAGAATAGTGTGACTAGAAAATATAGCAGGGGCACTATGAAAGGAACAATCACATGATGAATTATCGAGTGAGCTATCATGGAAGATGCAACCCATAAAGCAGTGAACATAGATGTCTTAGCACATAGTGCATGGAACAATGAAGAACAACTATCAAAGTTAGAGACAGTGATGCAAACAATGCCAAAGAACATAATCATGTAAAAGATGCATGTAAGTGAAACAGATCTAAATCATATTTTAGACTTGTGGAAATAGGTTTTATGAATGGTACTTTTGTGATGATTAACATTAATAAGGATTGGACTAGAGAGCACAAGTGGGCTAATGAACAAATTGTATCGACATCACCACACACAGTCCAAAGAGCCTATCAAGTCAGCAATGAGGAAGTGACTTCACATGCCAAAGTGGTATGAGATAAGTTAGATTTGGTCACTAAAGATAAATAAACAAAAGAAAGGCACCGCTCTTAGTAAAAGGGATTCACTAATGAAGGCTACTAAGGGTAGAGAAGCAGCTTCTAATAGAATACCACACAAGAAACCGTAACAACAAAAATTAATATAAAAGTCCTTATTCAAAAATAAAAACATATATAAACAAAACACATAATGATAAGAGTAACCAAATTTTTACAGCCAAGAGTGAAATGGAAAGTTTGTCAAGAAATTCACGACACTACAAGGTTCCTCCAATAGAAATCTGCAAGGTTCTAATATTGCTTTCATTTTCAATTACCATCTATTTGTGTCATTTAAGCACCCTTCCATAACCATAGAAGGGAAATTTTTGGGTGAGAATTAACCCTGTTCAGACACATTTTCTTTCATTTGTGTTTACTAGTACATGTGTGTTCGTTATCAAAGAGTTTAGGTAGGAAGGCAGGGGTTATCAAAATAAAATCAATTTTAAAGTCCAAACAGACCCACCTAAGTTCTTTTTCATCTCCATCTAATAACATAAAAAAAAAGACAAGAGGAGAAGAAAATCGGCTTTGTAATACTTGGACTACATTACTAACAACTCAACAAAAAAAACAAGTCTCTAAATAATATCCTATCAAGAAAAGGACACAAAAGTTCTCCAACCAACAAAATTAAGCAGCTATGTTTTAAGCTAAGGCGCTGGGATGAACCATGGTCTACAAGAACAGGAAACCTGCAAATTATCAAAGAAATCGATATGATTGAAAACCCCAGCCCTGTTCCTATCATAAACGCCCAAAAATAATCCAAAACATTGATTATAGAATTTAAACAAGACCATATTTTGCATAAAGAGTAAGTGCATGAATTGAACTAGAGCATTCAAGAAAAATAAAGGAACCTAGTTGTAAGTGAAGAATGTTGCTCATAAGTGTCTCCAAATCCAGTGATATGCAAGTGTTTTTGCTGCCAAAATTCTTAAGTACTATTTCCCAATTTTATTTTTTTTCCCAAATCAAAAAAATTCCACAAATTTTCCAGCTACTCCTCCCATGCATGTCAAGAAAGGTGCCCAGAATGAAGAGTTTCACGAAATTAAATCAATGTTCCCCCCCAAATAACTGATTCTTGAATTACCTGTGTTAATTGGGTGAGGTAAACTAATAAAGAGTAATAAGAATTGAACATCATAGTATCCTGCTCCCTTCACGGGACACCCAGTTACATGTGTCTAAATTTTGACATTTATTTAACAATATGATAGGAAGATAAAATAATTAAACTATTTCTCAACAATAAAACTTAATTCTTCTCTTGAACATGAAACATATAGTCCTCATCCTTAAATTTATGAATTTATAATTGCATTATTTTACTTCCTACTACCACACAACAATAAGAAAGTATTAATAATGTCAATGCATCTATATATATGTATATCTGTGGTGTGTGTGTGTCACTCAGTCATCTAAAACTATCACTAGGCAAGGAGATAGACCTCTCTCCTCGACCACACCCCTATCCTCTGACCTGTAACCACTCAAACACTCGACAATAGAAATTATCATCAGTAACTCACATGATAAAGATATCTCCAAAATTAACTAATCATTTTAAATTTGCAACATATTGCCAATTTCCATCTCATTTAATTAAACATTTACCAACTTCCATATTTACCAAGGCATGTCGATTCATCAAGTCATGATAAATCGACTAAAAGATCCAAATAATAAGGAGGTCGCAAAGCGGTCATGACATCCCTCCCCTCTTGGAAGAGACATCGTCTCGATTTCATGTTAGCATCAAGAAAAGCATATTTATAATCATTTGCAATGTAAGCATAAAATGATATGATTATCCCATCAATAATTTTTGAATCACCTCAAAAGTATCATAAGTAATATCTCATAACATAGAGCAGAATAGTGTATAGAAGTGTCTCTAACATGATGGTCCAAATAAAAACTAAAGTAACAATATCCAAGGCATCAAAGAAACAATCATCACATCAAAACTCACTGTAACATGATTAAAATATCACATCAAAAGTCTATGATCTACCAAATATAAACAATGTCTAACTAAAGAGATGAGGGAAAGAACGATGCATGTCATCTGCATCCTCCCATGTAGCACTATCAACTGAAAATTGGTCCCATTGGAGCTTATCCTGGAGCACATCAGCATTGCACACCTTGATGGTACACTGGTCAACGACCCAAGTAGGCTCCACTAAGACCACTCCCAGATCCTGCACCTATAAAGCACGCCAATCCAAAATGTGAGAGGCATCAGGATGATAAGGTTTAATAATGAAACATGAAAAACACTGTGAATACAGGCAAGAGCGGGTGGTAGAGAAAGTCTGCAAGCCACCAGATTGATGACTTCCAGCACATCAAACAGACCAACATAATGTGGGGCTAATTTTGACGCCCTTCCAAAAGAGATAGAACTCTTTTGCGGCCGTACATGCAAGAACACTTTATCTCC
Organism: Chamaecyparis obtusa; assembly: GCA_027943335.1. Classification (NCBI taxonomy): domain Eukaryota; kingdom Viridiplantae; phylum Streptophyta; class Pinopsida; order Cupressales; family Cupressaceae; genus Chamaecyparis; species Chamaecyparis obtusa. The sequence continues at coordinate 375,444 of BSBK01005822.1, forward strand.
TAAGGCTTTCCCATTGAAAGTGGAAGGAGTGACCTTTTTGAGGTCCTTTCTCAGCTTTGCTGAGATCTGCTCTCTAGTCGTAGTCTGTATAGTGGCTGCTACATCAGCCTCAGCTTTACGTTGTGCTTCTATTCTCCTTTCCTCTTCCTGTTTCCTTTGGGCTTCTACCCTCAAATCCTCCTCATGTTTCTATCTTACTTCTTCACTAGAATTTGCAGGACCCTTACCCTGAATACTACTCTCCAGGTGATCCATTCTATCCTTTTGCTACTGCAAAAGTGTACCTTGATGAGTTAACTAGGCAAGTATTTGATCAAGGAATTCACTAGATTCCCCAGTGTCATTACTGGATCCACCCTTACTAGGATTCCTAGTCATCATGATGACAAATCAAAATCTTGCATCATCACACATTGCATAGCATTAGTGTATGACCCATAAGGCTGTAGAGTAGAAACTCACTCTGATACCATATGTAAAGACTAAGATTACATACAAGTATGCCACATAAGCATTAAAGCATAACAAGTCAAAAGTTGAAAAGTCAAAGGGAAAAGTCAACAATTCAATACATTAATCACATGTTACATCAAATGAAGATCATACAAGTGACCAACTTGTCGAGTGTACTAAAAGTCTTTTATACGAAATACATACAATTTCATGCCGACCAACTTGTTGAAATAAGAATCAAATTTACAAATTACTTTGATACAACAAAGTCATTACATTTAGAAGTGTCAACCAGCTTGTCGATCACTAGATAAAGTACAACATGAAAGATATAGAAATAAGAGAAGAAATAATCACTGGAAGTATCAACTCATCGGGTTCTATCTCTTGAGCCTTGGATTGAGTCCCTTACACTTCCTTGAGAATAGAGGTGGGGTCCAGGGGCTTTTACCGCCTAATTGTGGATTGGTTAGCTCTGGAAGTGATGAGCTTCCCTGGGTTTCTTCTTGACACAAAGAATGCCCCATCCCTACACAAGAGGCCTAGCTTCTCATTACTGGCAGATTTAGATGGTCTTAGTGCAGCTGTGTAACTTAACCTACAAGCACATATGCCTATAGTAGGTTCTATACAACGGATGTAGCAAGGGGTAAACATAACCATGCATGTAAAATATGAACAAATGCATTCACTTTGGCCAAAGTATTAATCAAAATTTGAACTGGCAGGTAAATAAAAGAACTCACCCTACCTTGTAATCTACATTCAGCACAACTCCCATCAATTGATACATTCTAGATTTCAGAGTAAACAGGAAAAATAACAGCATCACAGAAACATAATTTGATAAAATACAACTATCATGATCTTAACCAATCAAGGTTGAAGTACGTAAAACTATGGTCATTATTCTCCTTTTGAGCAGAGTAGAGAAATTAAATCTTAAATTCAAAAATAATAAAAATTAAATCAGCTTTTTTAAGTCTTCCGGCAATCCTCAGACATCAAGGGCATACAAGTAATAAAGTCATCTTACCATAATTTAATTACTCTATTTAGACAGTTCCTAGACAAATATGGCAAGGTAAACCAAAAAGCATCTCGACTGCATGAATAGAATCCAATATTCTATATCTGTTATACATCATTTTTAAGCTTAATTTCCTATCAAACTTTTCCCTTAAAGCTATTTCGATGTCCTTAAAAATTTAAAATCCATGCCAATCATCAAACACTTGAGCTAATTTTTATAGCTAGTCTCTTATGTTTTACATATTTATGCAGACTATAAAAAAAATAACAAAACTCTTCCCACGTGTAATCAAATGACAAGAAAACAATTTTCTTCCCCTGAAATATTAGTCTAAAACATCATTTTCGTATAAATTTGTAGTCATTCTAGAATTCACTTGCATATTACGTAAAGCAAAAATGCGTATGCATTTTTGGAAACTTATCACAATAATTCCTAATCTGTTAAGAACATTTCCTTTTTTTTCACTTTTGTAAATCAATGATGATTAGTATCGTAATTAAACCACTGTGTAGTATTTCATGTCTATCTAAATTATTCTCGTGTTGCCTTTGACTATCTCATTTATAATAAAACAATAGAAAAATAATAATGGTGTTGTCCAACATCAGCTTTGTTGAAAGAAAAAGTAATTCTTACATTCATATGTGGAAGGATAGTGGTTTAGGAATTTAAGGCATCGGTTCCCTATTCCCCTAAAATATACTAAGTTAAGGCCAATGATTTAATAGACTACCTCTAGCTTTTACGCTACTGTTGCAAGACCCTAATATTAGTACAAACTACAAACACTGAAAGAATGAATTTAGGAAGAGACAGAAAATAATGCATCATTTCGGGTGGAGTTCAGAGTTTTAACATGCAAATGATGTAAGATATCATTCAAAGTGCATGAACTAAAAAGTCCAAGAAATTGTCAACCATTTAGGGGAGGCTTATGTGGGCGCAAGTTTGAGCTTTTCAAAGGACTGTTTATAGAATCCCTGTACAGAAATATGTGGAATGTATATGCAAAGAGTAATGTGACTAGAAGAAAGGGGATGACAGCAAGGTGGAGAAGATGGAATCTTTGAAGGTAGAGCCCCTGTCTACTCTGGAATGCATTTATATGGGGATGTATAATGTGAAAAATATTTTCTACTAATTGACAAAAAAAAATGACAAGTCTCAAGAATATGAAGAGCCATCAAGCACATATCTCCAGAAATATCCAGTAACTATTTTAAAAAGAAAACAGGAAAGGAAGAACTTGGCAATCAAGCATCGAGAGGGAGCCTTCCTCCGTCCGTGTTTCCCAGTCCACACTTCAGTCACTCCCCCGTTCTAGTTAAGGACAATAAAAATAGGGAGGAGTAGTTCAAAATAGATCTCAGTGAAAGAATCTAATAACAAATAAATGACTGCAAATATTGATTTTCATTCCTTAAACATTAAGCATCCATAGCAAAACTAAAAAAAATATTTATAAAGTCGTGTGTGCGTGGCACTACTGCATCCGAATCTAACACTAAAAAAAATATTTATAGAAGTGTCTCCAACATGTTGGTCCAAATAACAACTGAAGTAACAATATCCAAGACATCAAAGACACAATCATCACATCAAAACTCACTGTAACATGAGTAAAATATCACATCAAAATTCTATGATCTACCAAATATAAACAATGTCTAACTAAAGAGATGAGGGAAAGAATGATGCATGTTGTCTGCATCCTCCCATGTAGCACTATCAGCTAAAAATTAGTCACATTGGACCTTATACTGGAGCACATCAGCACGCCAATCCAAAATATGAGAGGCATTAGGATGATAAGGTTTCAGTAATGAAACATGAAAAACACTGTGAATATACGCAAGAGCTAGTGGTAGAGAAAGATGGTAAGCCACTGGATTGATGACTTCCAGCACATCGAATGGACCAACATAGTCCAGGGCTAATTTTGATGCCTTGCCGAAAGAGATAGAACTCTTTTGCAGCCATACATGCAAGAACACTTTATCTCCAACTTGGAATTGTCTGAAGGTGCGGTTCTTATCCGCATAACTCTTCTGCCTATCAACTGCTTCCTTCAGACGTTGGTGGATCAATGTCATCTGCTCCTCCATCTCATGAAGCATATCAGGACCAATAATCACTTGATCCTCCACCCTATCCCAACCAATGGGTGTTCGGCATTTGAATCCATACAACGCCTCAAATGGGGCCATGCCTAAAGATTCATGAAAGGAGTTGTTATAAGAAAACTCCACCAATGAGAGATATTCTTCCCACTTGTACTATTGATCCATGCAATACATCCTCAATAGATCCTCCACGACCTGGTTCACCCTCTCCATCTAACCATCTGTCTGTGGGTGGTATGAAGTACTAAAATTTAGTCATGTGCCTAGGGATGAATTCAAGGTTGTCTAGAACCTTTAGGTCATACGAGTATCCCTATCTAAAATAATAGTCTTTGGAACCCCATGTAATCGAAAGATCTCGTGAACAAATTTCCTAGCAAGGGCTAGGGAACCATCTCGCAAGCTACTAGGTATAAAGTGTGCTACCTTGGTGAGTTTTTCAACTACCAGCAAGATAACATCATGCCTCTATCTAGTCATGGGAAGACCCTGAATGAAATCCATGCTTATGACCTACCACTTATACTCTGGTATATCATGAGGGTACAACAATCCTGCCAGATGAATATGCTCAGCCTTGACTCACTAGCATTCTAAACATTGGGCCACAAAAGCTATAATTTCACACGTCAGCCCAAGCTAGAAGTACAATGGTCTCACATCATTAAGCATCTTGGTCACCCCTAGATGACCAACATAATTAACACAGTGCATCTCCTCCAAAACAATCTTCCTCAACCCTGGACGGTCAGGGATATACATCCTGGTTTGGTATCACAGGATACCACCACTATCAAAATAATAGCCACCAAACCTATAATTAGAAGGATCTATCTATAAGGAAGATTAGACCATCTCATAATGGTCATCACCAGGTATTTTCTCTAGCACATGCTCTCTCAAGTGTGTCTTGGTAGTGGATATGGTGGATAAATGCCTTCTCCTACTGAGTGCATCTACCACTCTATTCTCCTTTCCATTGTTATATTCTATACCAAAGTAATACTCACTCAAGAACTCAAGCCAACACCTCTGCCTCGCATTCAAATTTGGCTACGTGAAGATATATTGTAATCCCATGTGATTGGTCCGCAACTCAAAGGGTTTACTGAGTAGATAATGTCTCCACATTTGTAAGGCATGCACAATTGATGCAAGTTTGAGGTCATGCAGGGCATAGTTCACCTCATGTTGCTTTAGTTTTCATGACGTGTAAGCCACTACTCTGCCATCTTGCATCAACACGCCTCCTAGGCCTTCACCTGACACATCTGTGATAACTATAAATTGACCATTTGGATCAGGAATGATCAATATCAGAGCAGATATGAGCTTTTGTTTTAACAACTGAAAGGCTTTCTCACAAGTCTCTATCCACTTAAATCACTTCCCTTTTCATTGGAGGGATGTAATAGGTGCTGCTATCCTGGAAAATTCTTCCAAAAATTTCTGGTAATAACTGACCAACCCCATAAAACTTCATACTTCATGAACATTAGCAGGAGCAGGCCACTCAAGTATTGCTTTGATCTTGGCTAGATCAACCACAATCCCTTCTTCGGATATGATATGGCCCAGGTAATGAATTCTACTAGTAAAATGAACATTTGGATAGTTTTCCATAGAACTTATGTTCCATTAGTCACTACAAAACTATTCGCATATGCTCCTCATGCTCCTCAATAGTTTTGGAGTATATTAGGATGTCATCAATGAAAATCTCCACGAACTTATCCAAACAATCTCTGAACACACTATTCATCAAGTTCATGAAAGTTGCTGGGGCATTTGTTAGCCCAAAACATAGAACAACAAAATCATAGTGCCCATATCTTGTTCTAAAAGATGTTTTATGGATGTCCTCATCTTTGATTTTGAGTTGATGGTACCTAGATCATAGATCAATCTTTGAGAACATTGTTTCTCCTTTCACCTGATCAAATAGTTCATCTATTAGAGGAAGAGTATATCTATTGTTGATGGTCAATTTGTTTAATATCCTGTAATCAATGCATAAACACAAAGTACCATCCTTCTTTTTAACAAAAATCACCGGTGCACCCCAAGGTGGAATGCTAAGACATATAAATCCTTTATCAAGGAGATCCTGAATCTGAACCTTTAGTTCATACATCTCTGTAGCAGTCATCCTGTAAGGAGCTTTAGATTGTGGTTCAGTCCTAGGCTTTAGATCAATAGAGAAATCAAACTCCCTTTTAGGTGGAAGTTCCGGCAAATCTTCTGAAAACACATCTCTGAATTCCTGAAGGATAGGATAATCATCTAAGTTAGGAGGTGTTTCCTCCAAATCCTTCACGTGGACAACATAAAGTTTACACCCCTTCCGTTTGGTTCTCTTCAGATGCATAGCTGAAATTTGTCTAAGTTCAAGAGGCCTTTTAACACCTCTTACCTCTAGAGGCTTTCCTGAATCATCCAAACATAAAAAGGACTTGTCCTGACAATTTAATATGGCTTTATGTTCAGTTAGCCAATTAATCCCTAGGATTATGTCATATGAGCCAAGAGGTGTGACATAGAGATTCACTTGCGTTATGGAGCTGGGTAACTCCAATTCGCTGCAAACCAAACACTCTTCTACCCTTCACTCTACCCGGTTTCCATATTCTACAATCCATGGGTTAGCCATGTAACCATCTCTAATGGGTAATCTCGAAGCTACTTTAGGATCTATAAAACATTCAGTTGCACCAGTGTCCACAAGTATAGATAAATTATGACCAAACAGTTTACCTGTCAGCTGAATAGGAGAAGCCTAAAATTCTGCCTACCTATTATCCACTGTAGCATGGATGTGATGTTGAGCTTGAGAGGCTTTACCCTCTCTCTAATCTGACCTCTGGGAACATTGACTAGAAAAGTGGTCTCACCCACAAACATAGCAACCACCCTGTGGTCCTCATTGTCCCTATGACCTACTGTTCCTGTTCTCATTCTTGTTATTGTTGTTTTAGTTATGCCTATTATTGTTCTTGTTTCCAGAATTCCCCTGGCCTCAACTCTTCATGTTCCTAATCCAGTGTTTGTCATTTCCCTTCTGACGGTTATCCTATTTTCAGCATATTCCTTTGACTTTTTGAATTTTTTACTAGATGTGCTAAGCTTATGTGGCATACTTGGTTGGAAATTCAGTCTTTACATGTGGTATCAGAGCCAAGTTTCTACTCTGTGGCCTTCTGGGTCAATGCTAAGGCTATGCATTGTGTGACGATGCAGGATTTTCATTTGTCATCATGATGACTCGAAATGCTAGAAAGGGTGGATCCAGTAATGACACTAGGGAATCCAGTGAATGCCTTGATCAGATACTTGCCTTGTTAACTCAGCAAGGTACACTTTTGCAGTAGCAAAAGGATAGAATGGATCACCTGGATAGTAGTATTCAGGGTAAGGGTCCTGCAAATTCTAGTGAGGAAGTAAGACAGAAACATGAGGAGGATTTGAGGGAAAAAGCTCAAAGGAAACAAGAAGAGGATAGGAGAATAGAAGTGTAGCATAAAGCTGAGGCTAATATAGTAGCCACTATTCAGACTACGACTAGAGAGCAGATCTTAGCAGAGCTAAGAAAGGACCTCAAAAAGGTCACTCCTCCCACTTTCAATGGGAAAGCCCTAGGAGATGAAGTTGAGGCTTGGATAGCTACGATGGAAAGGTACTTTCAGGTTTAGAACTTTATACGATAGACACGAGCCATGTGGGCAACCTTCCAGTTAAGAGGGGAGGCTATGACTTGGTGGGAGAATGTAATGTCAGAGAAGAAATTTGAACCTGGTCAGGTCACTTGGGAAGAATTTCTACAGCTATTCAGAACTCATTGGTTACCAAAGCTTTACTTTGACAAAAAGATTTTAGAATTCCAACATCTAATACAGGGAGTCATGACAGTTACGGCCTATCACGAGAGATTATGTCATCTCGTGAAATATGTTCCACAGTACCAGAATGATGAGGAATTCTATACTCATAAATTCATTATGGGGCTACAAATGGAAATTTCTATAGAGGTACTAATGCACGAGCCTTAACAAATGGAGATAACACTTAGAAAGGCTCTAAGATAGGAAGAAAAACTAAAGAGCTTGTCAGCAGTTAGAGTGCCTCAAAAATCTAAAAAATTAGGAGGTTTCAAAAGGAAATAGGATAACCATCAGAAGGGGAATGACAAACACCAGATTAGGAACATGAAGAGTCTACGCCAGGGGAATTCTGGAAACAAGAACAACAATAGGAATAACCAGAACAATAATAATAGGAATAGTAGGTCAGAGGGACGATGAGGACCATGGGGTGGTTGCTATGTTTGTTGTAGAGACCTTTTTTCCAGTCACTGTTCTCAGAGGTCAGGTCAGAGAGAGGGTAAAGCCTCTGAAGCTCAACATCACATCCACACTGCAGTGGATAATAGGTAGGCAGAATTTCAGGCTTCTCCTATTCAGCTGACAGGTAAAATTTTTGGTCATAATGTTTCTATACTTGTGTACACTGGTGCAACTGAATGTTTTATAGATCCTAGAGTAGCTTCCAGGTTACCCATTAATGCTGGTTACATGGCTAACCCATGGATTGTCGAATATGGAAACCAAGCAAAGCGAAGGGTAGAACAATGTTTGGTTTGTAGTGAATTGGAGTTACCCAGCTCCATAACGCAAGCGAATCTCTATGTAGCACCTCTTGGCTCATATGACATAATCCTAGGGATTAATTGGCTAATTGAACATAAAGCCATAGTAAATTGTCGAGACAAGTCCTTTTTATGTTTGGATGATTCAAGAAAGCCTATAGAGGTCAAAGGTGTTAAAAGGCCTCTTGAAGTAAGATAGATTTCAGCTATGCAACTGAAGAGAGCCAATCGGAAGGGGTGTAAATTTTATGTTGTCCATGTGAAGGATTGGAGGAAACACCTCCTAACATAGATGATTACCCAATCCTTCAGGAATTCAGAGATGTGTTTCTAGAAGACTTGCCAGAAGTTCCACCCTAAAGGGAGTTTGACTTCTCTATTGATCTAAATCCTGGGACTGAACCATAGTCTAAAGCTCCTTATAGAATGACTACTATAGAGATGTATGAACTAAAGGTTCAGATTCAGGATCTCCTTGATAAAGGATTTATACATCCTAGCATTTCTCCTTGGGGTGCACTGGTGATTTTTGTTAAAAAGGATGGTACTTTGCATTTATGCATTGATTACAGGATGTTAAAAAAAGTGACCATCAAGAATAGATACCCTCTTCCTCGAATAGATGAACTATTCAATCAGAGGAAAGGAGCAACAGTGTTCTCAAAGATTGATCTATGATCTTGGTACCATCAACTCAGAATCAAAGATGAGGACATCCATAAAACAACTTTTAGAACAAGATATGGGCACTATGTGTTTGTAGTTCTGCCTTTTGGGCTAACAAATGCCCCAACAACTTTCATGAAGCTGATGAACAATGTGTTCAGAGATTGTTTGGATAAGTTCGTGGAGATTTTCATTGATGACATCCTAATATACTCCAAAACTATTGAGGAGCATGAGGAGCATTTGTGAATAGTTTTGTAGCGACTAAGGGAATGTAAGTTTTATGGAAAACTATCCAAATGTTCATTCTACTAGAAGATAATCCATTACTTGGGCCATATCATATCTAGAGAAGCGATTGTGGTTGATCCAGCCAAGATCAAAGAAATACTTGAGTGGCCTACTCCTGCTAATGTTCATGAAGTATGGAGTTTTATGGGGTTGGCCGGTTATTATAGGAAGTTTTTGGAAGGATTTTCCAGGATAGCAGCACCTATTACATCCCTCTAGAGAAAAGGGAAATGGTTTGAGTGGATAGAGACTTGTGAGAAAGCCTTTTAGTTGTTAAAACAAAAGCTCATGTCCACTCTAATATTGATCATTCTTGATCCAGATGGTCAATTTATTGTTATCACAGATGCATTAGGTTAAGGCCTAGGTGGTGTGTTGATGTAGGATGGCAAAGTTGTGGCTTATGAGTCATGGAAACTAAAACAACATGAGGTGAATTATGCCCTACATGATCTTGAACTTGCAGCGATTGTGCATGCCTTATAGATGTGGAGACATTACCTACTCAGGAAACCCTTTGAGTTGTAGATTCATCACATGGGATTACAATATATCTTCATGCAGTCAAATTTGAATGTGAGATAAAGGTGTTGGCTCAAGTTCTTGAGCGAGTATGACTTTGTTATAGAATATATCAAAGGAAGGGAGAACAGAGTGGCAGATACACTCAATAGGAGAAGGCATTTATCTACCATATCCTCTACCTGGTGATGACCATTATGAGATGGTCTGATATGCCTTATAGATAGATCCTTCTGATTATAGGTTCAGTGGCTATTCTTTTGACAGTGATGGTATCATGTGATACCAAACCAGGATGTATATCCTTGATCATGCAAGGTTGAGGAAGATTGTTTTGGAGTAGATGCACTGTGTTCCTTATGCTGGTCATCGAGGGGTGACCAAGATGCTTAAGGATGTGAGACCATTGTACTTCTAGCTTGGGTTGAGGTGTGATATTATAGCTTTTATGGCCCAATGTTTAGAATGTCAGCTAGTCAAGGCTGAGCATATTCATCTAGCAGGATTGTTGTACCCTCATGATATACCAGAGTACAAGTGGCAAGTCATAAGCATGGATTTTATTTAGGGTCTTCCCATGACTAGATAGAGGCATGATGTTATCTTGGTGGTAGTTGACAAACTCACCAAGGTAGCACACTTTATACCTGGCAGCTTGAGAGATGGTTCTCTAGCCCTTGCTAAGAAATTTGTTCAGGAGATCTTTCGATTACATGGGGTTCTAGAGACTATTATTTCAGATAGGGATACTCGTATGACATCAAGGTTCTGAACAACCTTGAATGCATCCCTAAGCACATGATTGAATTTTAGTACTTTATACCACCCCCAGACAGATGGTCAAACAGAGAGGGTGAACCAGGTCGTGGAGGATCTATTGAGAATGTACTGCATGGACCAACAGTACAAGTGGGAAGAATATCTCTCATTGGTGGAGTTTGCTTATAACAACTCCTTTCATGCATCTTTAGGCATGGCCCAATTTGTGGCATTATACAGATGCAAATGCCGCACACCCATTAGTTGGGACAAGGTAGAGGATTGAGTGGTTATTGGTCCTGATATGCTCCGTGAGATGGAGGATCAAATGACATTGATCAGCTCTTGTCTGAAGGAAGAAGTCGATAGGCAGAAGATTTATACGGATAAGAACCGCACCTCCAGAAAATTCTAGGTTGGAGATAAAGTGTTCTTTCATGTACAACCTCAAAAGAGTGCTATCTCTTTTGGCAGGGCATCAAAATTAGCCCCGTGTTATGTTGGTCCATTTGATGTGCTGGAAGTCATCAATCCGGTGGCTTACCGACTTTCTCTACCACTCACTCTTACCCGTATTCACAATGTTTTTCATGTTTCATTATTGAAACCTTATCATCCTAATGCCTCTCACATTTTGGATTGGCGTGCTTTACAGGTCATTGTCCAGCATTGTTGACTAGCATACCATCAGGGTGTGCAATGCTGATGTGCTCTAGTATAAGGTCCAATGGAAGCAATTTTCAGCTGATAGTGCTACATGGGAAGATGCAAATGACATGCATCATTCTTTTCCTCATCTTTTCAGTTAGATGTTGTTTGTGTTTAGTAGATCATAAAACTTTTGATGTGATCTTTTACTCGTGCGACAATGATTTTTTGGTGTGATGATTATGTCTTGATGTCTTGGATATTGTTATACTCCAGTTGTTGTTTGGACTATCATGTTGGAGACACTTATATACACTATTCTGCTCTATGTTATGAGATATTGCTTATGATTCTTTGGATTTGTTTTCAAAATATTTGATGAGCGAATCATATCATGTTATGCTTACATTGATAATGATTATGAATATGTTTCTGTTGTTGATGCTAACATGACATCGGGACAATGTCTCTTCCAAGTGGGGATGATTAGTTAATTTTGGAGATATCTTTATCATGTGAGTTACTGATGATAATTTCTATTGTCGAGTGTTTGAGTGGTTGTAGGTTGGAGAATAGGGGTGTGGTCGAGGAGAAAAGTCTAGCTCCTCGCCTAGTGATAGTTTTGGATGACTGAGTGACACACACACACCATGGATATACATATATATAGATACATTAACATTATTAATACTTTCTTATTGTTGTGTGGTAGTAGGAAGTAAAATAATGCAATTATAAATTCATAAATTTAAGGCTGAGGACTATATGTTTCATGTTCAAGAGAAGAATTAAGTTTTATTGTTGAGAACTAGTTTAATTATTTTATCTTCCTATCATATTGTTAAATAAATGTCAAAATTTAGACACATGTAACTGGGTGTCCCGTGAAGGGAGCAGGATACTATGATGTTCAATTCTTATTACTCTTTATTAGTTTACCTCACCCAATTAACACAGGTAATTCAAGAATCAGTTATTTGGGGGGGAACGTTGATTTAATTTTGTGAAACTCTTCATTATGGGCACCTTTCTTGACATGCATGGGAGAAGTAGCTGGAAAATTTGGGGAACTATTTTGATTTGGGAAAATAAAATAAAATTGGGAAACAGTACTTAAGAATTTTGGCAGCAAAAACACTTGCGTATCACTGGATTTGGAGACACTTACGGGCCACATTCTTCACTTACAACGAGGTTCCTTTATTTTTCTTGAATGCTTTGGTTCAATTCATGCACTTACTCTTTCTGGAAAATATGGTCCTATTTAAATTCTGTAATCAATGTTTTGGATTATTTCTGGGCATTTATGATAGGAACAGGGCTAGGGTTTTCAATCCTATCAATTTCTTTGATAATTTGCAGGTTTCCTATTCTTGTAGACCATGGTTCATCCCAGTGCCTTAGCTTAAAACATAGCTGCTTAATTTTGTTGGTTGGAGAACTTTTTGTGTCCTTTTCTTGATAGGATATTATTCAGAGACTTGTTTTTTTTGTTGAGTTGTTAGTAATCTAGTCCAAGTATTAGAGAGCCGATTTTCCTTTCCTCTTGTCTTTTTTTTTTATGTTATTGGATGGAGATGAAAAAGAACTTAGGCGGGTCTGTCTTGTCTTTAAAATTGATTTTATTTTGATAACCCCTACCTTCCTACCTAAACTTTCTGATAACAAACACACATGTGCCAGTAAACATAAATGAAATAAAATGTGCCTGAACAGGGTTAATTCTCACCCAAAAATTTCTCTTCTACGGTTATGGAAGGGTGCTTAAATGACACAAATAGATGGTAATCGAAAATGAAAGCAATATTAGAACCTTGCAGATTTCTATTGGAGGAACCTTGTAGTGTCATGAATTTCTGGACAGACTTTCCATTTCACTCTTGGCTGTAAAAATTTGGTTACTCTTATCATTATGTGTTTTGTTTATATATGCTTTTATTGTTGAATAAGGACTTTTATATTTATTTTCATTGTTACAGTTTCTTCTGTGGTATTCTGTTAGAAGCTGCTTCTCTGCCCTTAGTAGCCTTCATTAGTGAATCCCTTTTACTAAGAGCGGTGCCTTTCTTTTGTTTATTTATCTTTAGTGACCAAATCTAACTTATCTCATACCACTTTGGCATGTGAAGTCACTTCCTCATTACTGACTTGATAGGCTCTTTGGACTATGTGTGGTGATGTCGATACAATTTGGTCATTAGACCACTTGTGCTCTCTAGTCCAATCCTTATTAATGTTAATCATCACAAAATTACCATTCATAAAACCCATTTCCGCAGGTCTGAAATATGATTTAGATCTGTTTCACTTACATGCATCTTTTACATGACTATGTTCTTTGGTATTGCTTGCATCACTGTCTCTAACTTTGATAGTTGTTCTTCATTGTTCCATGCACTATGTGCTAAGACATTTGTGTTCACTGCTCTATGGGTTGCATCTTCCATGATAGCTCACTCGATAATTCATCATGTGATTGTTCCTTTCATAGTGCCCCTGCTATATTTTCTAGTCACACTATTCTATGCATTTCATGCTATTGAAACAAATCTTTTAAATTCATTTTTTCCATTAACCAAAACAACGAACAGAGTTTTCCTGAAAAGAAATTTATTTCTTTCCAATATCCTGGGTGTAGATAGAGAACTTAGTCTTCTTTTTCTCACTAAATTCACTACATTTTTTATATAACAGGGTATTTTTGTCTAAAATTATTGACTCTTCTCTTGTTTTTAAACTGGAAAATCATAGTTTACAAAAAAATAGAGCAAACTAGGTGAAAACTTACAGCAGTGATATAGATTTATAGTACTGAATGGTGAGTTAAACACCTTACTATGATTGTTGTAATTATTGAATTAAGTTCTGAGGTGCTCTTTTTTTTCCTCTTCTTGTGGAATCTAGAATTTATTAACTAGGATGGAAGTTGTGCCAAATGTAGAGATCAAGGGAGGGTAAATGTTTGTTTCCTTGCTAGTTCAAATCTGGAATAAAATTTACTTTGGCCAAAGTATAAAACTGCATATGTTCTCATTGATTATGCATGGTTAAAATTCACCCCCTGCTACATCCGTTGTATACAACCTACTATAGGCATATGTGTTGTAGGTTAAGTTACATGGCTGCACTAAGACCATCTGAATTTGCCAATAGCGTGAACCTAGGCCTCTCATCCAGGGATGGGGCATTCTTCGTGTCAGGAAGAACCTCGAGGAAGCTCATCACTTCCAGAGCTGACCAGTCCATGGTTGGGCGGTAAAAGTGCCTGGACCCCACCTCTATTCTCAAGCAAGCATAAGGGACTCAGTCTGAGGCTTAGGAGATAGAACCCGATGAGTTGATACTTCCAGTATTTATTCCTTGTCTTCTTTCTCTATCTTTCATGTTTTACTTTATCTAGTGATCGACAAGCTGGTCAAAACTTTGGAATGTAATAACTTGTTGTATCAAAGTAAGTTGTAATTTGATTCCTTAATCCGAAAAGTTGGTCGGCAAGAAAATTGTATGTATTTTGTTTAAAAGACTTTAAGTACATTTGACAAGTTTTTCTCTTGTATGATCCTCATTAATGTAACTTGTGATAAATGTATTGAATTGTTGACACAGTCCTTCGACTTTTCAACTTTTCAACTGGATATGCTAAGCTTATGTCGCATACTTGGTTGGAAATTTAGTCTTTACAAATGGTATCAATTTGGTGGCTTACCGACTTTCTCTACCATCAGATCTTGCCCGTATTCCCAATGTTTTTCATGTTTCATTATTGAAACCTTATCATCTTGATCCCTCTCATATTTTGGATTGGCGTTCTTTATAGGTGCAGGATCTGGTAGTGGTTTTAGTGGAGCCTACTCAGGTCATTGACCAGCATACCATCATGGTGCACAATGCTGATGTGCTCCAGTATAAGGTCCAATAGGACTAATTTTGAGCTGATAGCGCTACCTGCGAGGATGCGGACGACATGCGTCATTCTTTCCCTCATCTCTTGAGTTAGACATTATTTATATTTGGTAGATCATAGACTTTTGATGTGATATTTTACTCATGTTATAGTGAGTTTTGATGTGATGATTGTGTCTTTGATGTCTTGGATATTGTTACTTTAGTTGTTATTTGGACCATCATGTTGGAGACACTTCTATACACTGTTCTTCTCTATGTTATGAGATATTACTTATGATACTTTTGAGGTGATTAAAAAATTATTGATGGGATAATAATATAATTTTATGCTTACATTGCAAATGATTATAAATATGCTTTTGTTGTTGATGCTAACATGACATCAGGACGATGTCTCTTCCAAGAGAGGAGGGATGTCATGACTGGTTTTGCAACCTCCTTATTATGCGGATCTTTTAGTCGATTTATGCCGACTTGGATGAATCGACATGTCTTGTTAATTATGGAAATTGGTAAATGTTTAATTTAATGAGATGGAAATTGGCAATATGTTGCAAATTTAAAATGATTATTAAAATATGGAAGTATATCTATCATATGTGTTACTGATGATATTTTGTATTGTCTAGTGTTTGAGTGGTTGCAGATCGGAGGATAGAGGTGTGGTCGAGGAGAGAGGTCTAGCTTGCCGCCTAATGTCAGATTAGGATGCAGTAGTGCCACACACACACCACTTTATAAACATTTTTTTTAGTTTTCTATGGGTGCTTAATGTTTAAGGAATGAAAATCAATATCTGCAATCATTTATTTGTTATCAGATTCTTTCACTGAGATCTATTTTGAACTGCTCCTCCCTATTTTTATTGTCCTTAACTAGAATCTTCTCATTGCTTACTAATAAAATTTCAGATTTAATATGCTGAATTGTGAGTCTAAATATCTGTGTTAAGTCACATCTTCTTTGTTTTAAGCATTTTTAGGAGTAAAAAGTGTCTTCTAAAATAAGTCTAGATAGATTTAAAGATATTGCATATATTTCTAATTCTTGTAAGACACTTAACATGATTATTGGTGAGAGTGTTTGAATTGGTAATCTTGTTGTCCTTAATTTCAGCTTGTACTAAAGATATTTGAGATTTGATGGTGCTAAGTTGTGATTGTAAATATATGTGTTGAAGTTGCATCTTAGATGGAATTTAGAATTAATAAATTGTGTTTACAAATTATGTGTCCTTTAATCTCTTTTCTTTAACTTTCATTTTTTATTTATTTTTAATGGAAAGTAAATCAAGAATCTGTTATTTGGAGTGGAGATTTATTTTTTGAGAATTGGTTTCTTTGGGGGGGGCACCTTTATCTTGTCATGCTCGAATGGGGGAGTGACTAAAGTGTGGATAGGGAAACATAGACGGAGGAAGGCTCCCTCTCAATGCTTGATTGTCAAGTTCTTCCTTTCCTGTTTTCTTTTTAAAATAGTTACTAGATATTTCTGGAGATATGTGCTTGATGGCTCTTCATATTCTTGAGACTTGTCATTTTTCTTTTTGTCAATTAGTAGAAAATATTTTTCACATTATACATCCATATATAAATGCATTCCAGATTAGACAGGGGCTCTACCTTCAAAGATTCCTTCTTCTTTGCCTTGCTGTCGTCACCTTTCTTCCAGTCACATTACTCTTTGCATATACATTCCACATATTTCTGTATAGGGATTCTACACACAGGCCTTTAAAAAGCTCAAACTTGCGCCCCACATAAGCCTCCCCTCAATGGTTGACAATTTCTTGGACTATTTAGTTCACACACTCTAAATGATATGTTACATCGCTTGCATGTTAAAACTCTGAACTCTGCTCGAAAAGATGCGTTATTTTCCATCTCATCCTAAATTCATTCTTTCAGTCTTTGCAGTTTGTACTAATATTAGGGTCTTGCAACACCAGCGTAAAAGCTAGAGGTAGTCTATTAAATCATTGGCCTTAACTCAGTATATTTAAGGGGAATAGGGAACCAATGCCTTAAATTCCTAAACCACTATCCTTCCACATATGCATGTAAGAATTACTTTTTCTTTCAACAAAGCTGATGTTAGACAACACCGTTGTTCTTTTTCTGTCGTTTCAATATAAATGAGATAGTCAAAGGAAGCATGGGAATAATTTAGATATACATGAAATACTACACAATGGTTTCATTGCGATACTAATCATCATTGATTTAGAAAAGTTAAAAAAAAGGGAAATGTTCTTAACAGATTAGGAATTACTGTGATAAGTTTCCAGAAATGCATACACATTGTTGCTTTACACAATATGCAAGAGAATTCTAGAATGACTGCAGATTTATACCAAAATGATGTTTTAGACTAATATTTCAGGGGAAGAAAATTGTTTTCTTGTCATTTGATTACATGTTGGAAGAGTTTTGTTATTTTTTAATAGTCTGCATAAATATGTAAAACATAGGAGACTAGCTGTAAAAATTAGCTCAAGTGTTTGATGATTGGCATGGATTTTAAATTTTTAAGGACATCAAAATAGCTTTAAGGGAAAAGTTTGACAGGAAATTAAGCTTAAAAATGATGTATAACAGATATAGAATATTGGATTTTGTTCATGCAGTCGAGATGCTTTTTGGTTTACCTTGCTATATTTGTCTAGGAACTGTCTAAATAGAGTAATTAAATTATGGTAAGGTGACTTTATTACTTGTATGCCCTTGATGTCTAAGGATTGCCGGAAGACTTAAAACAACTGATTTAATTTTAATTATTTCAAATTTAAGATTTAATTTCTCTACTCTGCTCGAAAGGAGAATAATGACCATAGTTTTACATAGTTCAGCCTTGACTGGTTAAGATCATGATTGTTTTATTTTATCAAATTATGTTTCTATGATGCTGTTATTTTTCCTGTTTACTCTAAAATCTGGAATGTATCAATTAATGGGAGTTGTACCGAATGTAGATTACAAGGGAGGGTGAATTATTTTATTTACCTGCCAGTTCATATCTCGATTAATACTTTGGCCAAAGTGAATGCATTTGTTCGTATTTGACATGCATGGTTATGTTTACCCCTTGCTACATCCGTTGTATAGAACCTACTGTAGGCATATGTTCTTGTAGGTTAAGTTACATGGCTGCACTAAGACTATCTGAATATGCCAGTAGTGAGAAGCTAGGCCTCTCATGCAGGGACGGGGTGTTCTTCATGTCAGGAAGAACCCCGAGGAAGCTCATCACTTCCGGAGCTGACCACTCTACAGTTGGGTGGTAAAAGTGGCTGGACCCCACCTCTATTCTCAAGGAAGCATAATTGACTCAGTCTGAGGCTCAGGAGATAGAACCTGATGAGTTGATACTTCTAGTGTTTTTTTCTTCTCTTCTTTCTCTATCTGTCATGTTGTACATTACCTAGTGATCAACAAGCTGGTCGACACTTCTAAATATAATGACTTTGTTGTATCAAAGTAATTTGTAAATTTGATTCTTATTCTGACAAGTTGGTCGGCATGAAATTGTATGTATTTCGTATAAAAGAATTTTAGTACACTCGAAAAGTTGGTCACTTGTATGATCTTCATTTGAGATAATCATATCATTTTATGCTTACATTGCAAATGATTATGAATATGTTTATGTTGTTAATGCTAACTTGACATTGAGACGATGTCTTTCCAAGTGGGGAGGGATGTCACAACCGGTTTTGCGACCTTCTTATAATGCGGATCATTAAGTCGATTTATGTTGACTTGATGAATCGACATGCCTTGGTAAATATGGAAATTGGTAAATGTTTAATTAAATGAGATGGAAATTGGCAATATGTTGCAATTTTAAAATGATTCTTTATTTTTGGAAGTATAATTATCATGTGAATTATTGATGTTAGTTTTCTTGTCGAGTGTTTGAGTGCTTACAGGTCGGAGGATAGCGGTGTGGTCGAGAAGAGAGGTCTAGCTCCCCACCTAGTGTCAGATTTGGATGTAGTAGTGCCATGCACGCACCACTATATGATAATTCATTATTTTTTCTATGAGTGTTAATGATAAATGATTGAAAAAATAATAATATATTTGCAATCATTTTTATTTTATCTAAATGGGAATGTGAACCTAATTATATAATTGTTAGGTATTTTCTATATTGGAATTAATAAAATTATGTTTTCTAAAGTACGTGTATGCTTAAATTGTTTTCTTTTACCTTCATTATTAACTGAAAGTAATACCAAGAAACGGTTATTGGCAATGTTGATTTAATACCGAGAGAATTCTTCATTATAAAAAACACACCAATTTTTTTGATATGCACAGGGAAGGAAAAATAAGAAACAAAGAACAGGAAGAAGAGTAGAGAGAAGGACTGAAGACGGGAGGTAGTATCACAGTTGAACAGAGTTCACCCAAGGAGACTCGTCCATACGTTGCAAAGTTGACGATAATACCAGGCACGGTTCTTTATCTTTTCTAAATACTATAGCTTCAAACTCCCTTGCTTGGTTAATAAGATCACTATGCATGGTTGCAGTGTGTTTTGACTAGTTCTCATCTTCTTCGATGTTTCTTGTTGTGTATAAACTGCATGTTATTATTTGAAAGAAAGTGGATGAAAGTTAGATAAGTTGTGCTTTTAGTGTCAATGTTTTCCTATGCATGTTATTTTGTATTAAGCACACAAAACTCATGCAATTCTAATGGGTGGCCTTTAGGTTTGCAATAAATGAATTATTGTATCACATTAGCTTGGCTGAGTTGTGTTTATGATGAAATTGCCGCTCCTTATGCTCTGCAGCGTAGCTTGAGTCAAACACGTCCTTTGCACCCTATTTTCCTTTAATTAGAAGCCACGATCACGTTTTCTCTTTAATAACCCTTGAATGCTTTGTTTGATGTAGTGCAATTATGAAATGTATAGATTCTCTTTCAGATTATTACTTATTTAGCTAACTACAATATTGTGCAAATGAATTAGTTTGAAAACCCTCTTTGGATTATTTTTTATGGATGTCCATGCTGTGTTCCAAAGCTCATACCTTTGCACAGGCTGGGAGAATGCTATCAAACATCGACTCTGAACTGTCAAACATATTGTTTTTCTTTAGTGTTTTCCTTTGACTATATTGTTTTTCATTGTTAGGATCACTTTGTCACCTACCTAATCACCTTGATTGAGTGTAAACTTCTATCATCTCAATCTTTATCTTTGACATTTGAAGAGGCGTAATGAATAACATTTAGAAATGAGGATCCCAAATTTCCCCCCTAAACCTCTAGTAAGGTTGACTTTACAGTCTTGGGCAAATCTTTGTAGATAATATTATCAAGTATGCAGATGTTGCATGTATAGACCTTTTAACTGCTCTAAATTTGGATGGTCCTAAAATGGTTTCTTCATATAGTTCTTTTCATGTGTTTATTTGCACGCATGAATGATTGTAACTTTGAAGACATTGCAATTAGTTCTTTCTTGTGCCATGTTTCCTCAAGATAAAGAAATCAATGTTGAAAAACTTACTGAAATTATGGAAAGGGAAAGGTTTATAAAAAAGAAAAATTTAATTGATTTAAGTTAGTTTTAATTTAGGTGATGAAATTTCTATTACAGCATAGTTTGATTCCAGTATCTGTGTATGACTAGGCAGGAAGGTCAATCTTACGTATTTCAGCTTTAATGACTTTAGGATCTTCTCCGTAAATTATATGGAATTTTAGACTTAAAAAAAAATACAACCATATGACTTTTGTTTTCTAGATTTGATGTCGCCTGCAATGGGTACTGTATATTGAGATTTGATTCAAACTGAAAGATTGATTAGTTTACTTTGTTTTCATATTAAACTAAAAACTAGACTAGAAATAACGACCCCCTATTTTGGAAACTTTTATTTTGTTTTGGAATTTGGCATTCGAATTTTAAATTGAAAGTGTCCACTTAGCTAATTTGAATTAAGATAGTTTCTTTAATTTCAAAATATTTGTTAAAAATGGGAAAGGCTATTATATTTTATTTGAATTCAAGTCAAGAACATTTAGATGAATGAGCATATATGATCGATGAATTTGGTCCCAAAGATGACATTTTTCCAATTCTAAAGTAGTCAAAGTAGACATATCTTCTTAAGAGATGGGATAGTGTCTCAAAAGTTATTTGTATAAAGTAATATGGCACGTAGGTGAGTACATATTCTCAATTCATCTATAATTTCTATAGAAAGAAATGGTGAAGTTTTGATGTAGGAGCATCTTGGGTGTAAGAGCAATCTTGCATCACCCAAAAATATTTATGTTTTTGTATTCAATAAAGGCTATCTTGTGTAGAGCTGCTATTTATGCAAATTTTCTATTTTTAGTAAGTTGGTCATACGATCTCAAAATGTTCTAATTTCACATGTGGAGGTTCATCTCAATCATATCAATCTGCCAGTAAAGTTTCATTGATAGATCAAGTCTAGCTTTGGAGATATTGAAGATTTTTTATATTGGCAGCAGGGTATAGAAACTTTGAACTCAGTTTTGAAGGCTTTAGAGGCCCCGGATGAGGTCAAAAATTTGGGTGATGAGTGCTTGCACAAGTCAAGCCTATAGAGCGCTTCATGGCCTTTTCGAATTGGGGTTATAATAGTCAATCAGAGCAACTGACGATGACTTATGGTCTTTGGAAGTTGAGTCACCTAAAATGGCAGAAAATGATTTTCCTTCAAAATTTATATTCGGTTTCAAAAGTTATTTTGAGCCGACTTTGATGTAATAAATTGTAAAATAAAATAATTCTAAGTTAGGTCAGCCCTTTGGGCTCAATTTTTGGAACCTTCTCGGGCGGTAGAAATTGTCTATATAAAGAAGGCCCGTAGTGTTGTGTTAGGCAATTCTGGGTAGTAGATCTAGGTAATAATTTGAGGCTTTATTCTACAAAATATTGTAAGGGAATTCCCATGTGGCTTTGCATATTGTAATTTTGAAAGTTTGTAATTCTATATTTGTGGAGATAATAAGAAGCCAATTTTTTGTTCTTGCATATTGTTGTTGTTTCTCTGTTTCTGTTATGTGTTTGTGGTATTAAAGTGAGCACCCTTCATCAAATGGTATCAGAGCAGGAGTTCCTGAGCATGTAAATAGATCGCTGACTATGAGGCAGATTGCACCAGGACCATGGTTAGGGTTTCAGCGCACATCACGAAAATACCTCCACAAAGAGAATGTGGTGAAAGAGCTGGTGCTATGACATTTGAGGTTAGAGAGTCACAGAGATAAGTGCGAGCATTGCAAGAAGAGATTCATAGAGGAATGAATCTTAATGTCAGAGACAAAAGAGAGGATGAAGCTAAAGAAGAATATCAAGAAAGAGAAGTCAAAATTGTGAACTAGGAGGAAGAAAGACTTTTTCAGGCCATTTTCAAGATTGGGAAAAGACCTAAGATTGAGGTTCCTACATTTTCTAGAAATCTTAACCCAGAAGAATTGATCGACTGGATCAATGAATGTGAGGAATATTTTGAGTATGAAGATGTTGAGGATCCTGATAGGGTCAAATTTGTGAAGGCCAAACTAAAAGGTCATGCAAAGATCTAGTGGCAAGAGATTCAATTAGAGCGAAATAGAAAAGGGAAAGATAAAATCACAAGATGGGATTAGATGGTGGATAAATTGAAGTGATAGTTCATTCATGTTGATTATGAGCTTGACCTACTGAAGAAAATGAAAAGTTTGAAGCAAGAAGGAAGATTTTTTTAGGAGTATACAGAGGAGTTCTATCGACTCCTCATCAGAACAAGTCATGCAGAAGCTGATAAGGAGAAAGTTGTTTGATACCTTAATGGGTTAAGGCCAAGCATTCAGGAGGAGTTGAATCTAGTATTGAGGAGGCATACCATTTTGCCCTAAAAGTAGAGGAAAAGCTAAACAAGAAGTTCAAGAGTAGACAAAATGGAAGAGGTCATGGTGGACGATTTGGTGGATGATCCTATGGAGGCCAAAATGAAGATTCAAAAAAGAAGGGTGAGGCCAGTAGCAGTCAGAATCAGCGAAGAAATAATTCTAATCATTTCCAAGATCAGAATAATAAATATTAGAGAGGAAGAGAAAAAGGAAAAGGATTTGGAAGAGGAGGCTTCTGTGGAACATGTTTTCACTATGGAGAAGATGGTCATAGGGCATTTGAATGTCTTCAGCACCAAGACAGAATAGACAAAAGAAATGAAGGCCAGGCAAGAGTTGCACATGTAGATGAAGATGTCAGATCATGAAATTCTAAAGATGCTGAAAGAGGAGAAATGCTGATTAACAAAAGAGTCCTGTTGAGTGGTGAGAATGAACTTGAACAAAGGAGGAGCCTATTTCACACTAGGTGCAAGTCTGAGGGTAAGTGTTGTAATGTGATTATTGATAGTGGAAGCACTGACAATTTGGTGTTAGAAGAGATGGTGACAAAGTTGAAGCTCAAGAGATAGAAACACCCACATCCATATCGGATTGCCTAGGTATAGGATGACCACAAGGTCATGGTCAATGAAAAATGCTTAGTGAAGTTCAAGATTGGAAGATACCATGATGAGGTACTGTGTGATATCATATCTATGGATGTATGTCATATTTTGTTGGGTAGACCATGGTAGTTTGATAGATGTGTTGTACATGATGGTCGTGCGAATACCTATTCCCTGACAAAGGATGGAGTGCGATATAAGCTAAAGCCATTGAATGACATAGAAGAAAAGGTATGTGGTAGTGTGAGAATAACTTTTTTTATGGTAGAAAGTTCCTAGATGGTATGAGGCATGAGCATGTGTGTTTTTCTTTAATTCCAAAAGTTGGTAAAGGGGAAGTAGAAGATGTTCCTATAGAAGTTGCAGATTTGTTGAATGAGTTTCGGGATATTGTATCCGATAATGTGCCTGTTGGATTACCACCAGTTAGGAAGATCAATCATCAGATGGATTTGATCTCATGAGCGAGTTTGTTGAATAAGGCAGCACACAGAATGACACCTGCAGAAAGTGAGGAGTTGAACAGACAAGTACATGAGTTGTTGCAGAAGGGATTGATTTGTGAGAGTCTGAGTTCCTATACTGTACCAGCGGTATTAGCACCAAAGAATAATGAAGAGTGGAGGATGTGTATAGATTCTAGAGTAATAAATAAGATGACAATCAAGTACAGATTTCCATTGCCACGAATGGATGATATTAAAGACTATTTGAGTGGAGCTGTGTATTTCTCAAACATAGATCTGAAGAGTGGATATCATCAAATTTGAATTAGAGAAGGAGATGAATGGAAGAATGCCTTCAAGACAAAGGAAGGATTGTGTGAGTGGTTAGTCATGTCTTTTGGGCTAACCAATGCACCGAGCACTTTCATGCGGCTCATGAAAGAGGTTCTGAAAGAATTTCTGGGTAAGTTTGTCATTGTTTACCTAGATGATATTTTGATCTTTAGTAAAAGATTGGAGGAGCATATGATGCATATTCGTAGAGTGTTTGAGAATTTAAGAGAAGAGAAATTGTTGATAAATTTTAAGAAGTGTAATTTTGTGAAGAAAAAGTTAGTGTATTTGAAATTTTTAGTTTTAGCAGAAGGTTTAAAAATGGAGCCAAAGAAGGTACAGACTATCTTTGAATGGCCTACTCCAAGGAGTGCTACTAAGGTAAGATCTTTTCATGGTTTGGGTAGCTTTTACAGAAAGTTTATCAAAAAATTTAGCAGTATTTGTGAACCCTTGACTGAAACAATGAGAGGGGATAGAAAAGAGTTTAAGTAGACTAATGGGGTAGAAAAGAGTTTTCAATTATTGAAACAAAAAGTTACAGAACAACCTATTTTAGCACTTCTAGATTTTAAGGTGTTTCAAGTAGATTGTGATGCTAGTGGTACTGCAATAGGAGCTGTTATGAGCTAAGAAGGTAAACCTATTGCTTATTTCAGTGAGAAGTTAAATGATGCCAAGAGAAAGTATTTTGTTTATGATTAGGAATTTTATGCTATAGTTCAAGAATTAAAGAAGTGGAGACATTATTTTCTTTCTAAGGAGTTTGTTTTGTATATTGATCATCAAGCTTTGTAATATTTGAATAGTCAAGGAAAGTTGAATTAGAGGCATTTGAAATGGGTTGAGTTTTTGCAGAGTTATACATTTGTTTTGAAACACAGGAGTGAAAAGTCTAATAGGGTTGCAGATGCTCTTAGCAGAAGGCAACTATTGTTAACATAAATGCAGATTGAAGTGGTTGGGTTCAAGGAACGCAAGAATTTGTATCTAGAGGATCATGATTTTGGTGAAGCTTGGAAAGCTTGTACATAACCTATTACTCTAGACATGACAAAATGGTTGGATTTCATTATCTAGGATGATATGCTATTCAGAGGGAGTCAGTTGTGCATTCCATAAAGTTCTATGAGGGAGAATCTCATCAAAGAGAAGCATAGCAGAGGATTGGCTGGACATTTTGGTCGTGATAAAGCCCTTGCTTTGGTTAGTGAGAATTATTATTGGCCACAGTTGCAGTAAGATGTGAAGAAGTTTGTACAGAGTTGTAGAGTATGTTAGACGGTGAAAGGAGTGAAGCAGAATACAAGGTTGTATCAGCCATTACCTATACCAAAGAAGCCTTGGGAGGATATCAGCATGGACTTTGTTCTTGGTTTACCGAGGAATCAGTAGGGACATGATTCAATTTTTGTGGTGGTTGATAAATTTTCAAAGATGACACATTTCATTCCCTGCAAGAAGACTAATGATACTGTTCATATAGCAGAATTATGTTTCAGAGAAGTGGTGAGACTACATGGTTTGCCAAAGACCATAGTTTTAGATCAAGATACTAAGTTTGTTGGATATTTCTAGCATACATTGTGGAAGAAGTTAAAGACAGATTTGAAGTTTAGTTCATCACATTATCCACAGACTGATGGACAGACAGAGGTGGTGAATAGGAGTTTGAAAAATTTGCTGAGATATTTGGTTGGAGATAAGCCAACAGGATGGGATTTGATTTTACCATAGGTAGAATTTGCATACAATAATTTTGTCAATAGGAGCACTGGTAAATCACTATTCCAGATTGTATATGGAAGTAGTCCAAGAAATGCATCTGAATTAAGAAAGATAGATAAAGGAGAAATAAGTAGTGCTGAAGCTGAGAATTTTGCAGAACACTTGAAGAACATCCATGAGGAAGTGAGGAAGCACATTACCAAAATGAATGCACAGTATAAGGCTAAGGCAGATGAGAAAATGAGGCATAAGAAATTTTAAGTTGGGATGAAGTCATGGTTAATTTGTGAAGGAGCAGTTTCCAGTTGGTACATATAACAAGCTGAAAATGAAGAAGTTTGGATCATGTAAGATACTGAAGAAGCATGATTCAAGAAATGCATGAGGTAGAATTTCCTAGTGAGCTGAATATTTCACCAGTTTTTTACATTTTAGATTTGACAGAGTATCATGAAGGGAAGTGTTGAAGATAAGATCATAGCGGCAGAGTAGAGTATTCCAGCAAGTAGTTCAGATACCAAGGAGATTGAAGATCTACTAGACAGTCATGTTGGCAAAAGCACAAGGAACAGGACATATGAAGAATATCTGGTCAAGTAGAAAGGACGACCTGTTGAAGATTCATCACGACTGATAAGGGAGGAGGTTAACCGTCTCAGTTTTCCTCTACACACCTAAGTCGTGATAGGGTCTCTTCTCAAATTACCCTGAGTGTCTGATGCAGGAGCATCCTGGGTGTAAGAGCAATCTTGCATCACCCAAAAATATTTATGTTTTTGTATTCAATAAGGGCTATCTTGTGTAGAGCTACTATTTATGGAAACTTGCTATTTTTAGTAAGTTGGTCATACGATCTCAGAATGTTCTGATTTCACATGTGGAGATTCATGTCAGTCATATCAGCCTACCAGTAAAGTTTCATTGACAGATCAAGTCTAGCTTTGGAGATATTGAAAATTTTTGGTATTGGCAGCAGGGTACAGAAACTTTGAACTCAGTTTTGAAGGCTTTAGAGGCCCCGAATGAGGTCAAAAATTTGGGTGACGGGCACTTGCACAAGCTAAGCCGATAGAGCGCTTCGTGGCCTTTCCAAATTGGGGTTATAATAGTCAATTGAAGCAACTGGTGATGACTTATGGTCTTCGGAAGTTGAGTCACCTAAAATGATAAAAAATAATTTTCCTTCAAAATTTCTATTCGGGTTTCAAAAGTTATTTTGAGCCGACTTTGATGTAATAAATTGTAAAATAAAATAATTCTAACTTTGGTCAGACCCTTTGGGCTCAATTTTTAGAACCTTCTCGAGCGGTGGAAATTGCCTATATAAAGAAGGCCCGTAGTGTTGTCTTAGGTAGTTCTGGGTAGTAGATCTAGGTAATAATTCGAGGCTTTGTCCTACAGAATATTGTAAGGGAATGCCCATGTGGCTTTGCATATTGTAATTCTAAAAGTTTGTAATTCCACATTTGTGGAGATAATAAGAAGCCAATTTTCTGTTCTTGCATATTATTGTTGTTTCTCTGTTTCTGTTATGTGTTTATGGTATTAAAGGGAGCGCCCTTCATCAAGTTGACATTTGGTTCATACAAATGAATAAATATTTTACTTGATACATGGCTTCTAATCTAAGTAATACAAACAATGGCAAGTAGAGGGATTAAAAGAATGATTCCTTGAAATTGAGCATGACTCATTTTAAGTATTTGTAGATGAGAAAGTTGGCTCAACTAGGATGGAATATGATAAATAATAATATTACTCTAGTTTGGGTACTCCAGATTGTGTTGAGACTTAGCTTAGATAGAATGTTTCCATGTAATTGGTTGAGGAGATTGGCAGGTAATACAAACTATGGCAAGTAGATGGATTAAAAGAATGGTTCCTTGAAATTGAGTGTGACTCATTTTAAGTATTTGTAGATAGGAAACTTGGCTCAACTAGGATGGAATATGATAACAAACAATATTTTTGTAAGTATTGAAGGATTGAGAGAGGAGAGATTCCCACGAGAAATTGTGTCATCCAAAATGATTTAGAATAAATGGGCTATAGAGATTATTCCATAATCACATCTATTATTATTAATGTTTGACCCAAAATAACAATAGGATGGAGGCCCAAGATAATCCTAGTTTTTTATTCCTATGAGTACTGAATATATGCTCACACATGTTCCAATCCTATCATTCAATCTATTCTCCATTTGTTTCCAGAGGCAAGATTCTTAAGGTACAGAGATAGTACTGCCTTTGAATTTTCAATCACTAGTCAACATGTAACCCTAGTACGTTTTAGGACAGATTAATATATAGAAAAAGTTACATCTAGCATGATCATATGTTGTAGTTATAAATTTTTTTTCCTGAGTTGATGAAATATTCCATGGAATCATCCTTCAGAGAAACTTACCATTTTATTCAGTAGCAATGACAGAGAAATTTGAGAAAGCCCCCTTGTGCATTATATTAGGCTATTTAATCTACTCCAAGACTTTTGGCACTGCCTCAATACTCTCCACCTAAATATATACACAGTAGGGATCCTGTACATTAAATTAAACAGTCTCTGAGCATATAAACTATTGACAAATAGATGGTCCTAGATATAGACAAATGTTACATCACAATTTGAAAGGAAACTTCTCCTACTTCATAAACACCCTCTCTCATCTGTCACCATTTCTTCACCGACTGTATAAATATGTGAAAATTTTTATCTCTGGTTCTATTTCATCTATATCTTCATTCATTGAAGCCAGGACAATATATAATGTGAATTGGCTGCATAATCTACTACCTCTAATTTTTTCCTAACCGAATGGAGAAGCAAAAGCTAATCATAATTAATTTCATTTTTCTTTGTTCCTTTGCTGGGATATATATGTTGAGCTTGGCAGTCTGTACAAGGAAAAATAGAGAACAATTTTTTTTCTGTGGTAACAGTTTGAAACAACCAATGAATGTAGGGGACTCTATTTCAGTTTTCTGAAAGCATGACAACAACTCTGTTCCTGTGTTATTTGATCAAACTTTGTAGGTTTTGAAATATATAAATTTATGTTCATCTCTCTTTTAATCTATTTATCTTCTTCCTCTCTCCTTTCATGATGCAATTGAAATTATTTAAGATAGAAAAAGGGAAACACGGAGAGAAACAAAATAGAGAAAATTTGGAGAGCTTATAAATTTATTTATCACATTAAATTTGTTGGAAAATACATCATAAATACTATGTACATTGTAGCATAGAGTTAGCTCATGAATTTTTTATGGATTAGTGAAAGAAGTGGCATGAACGGCTGCAAGTAGAGATAGGCGGCTGGTGCCGGCAGACGTGTATGGATAATTAGTTTATCTATTCTTATATTACGGTATAAGTTAATTATACTAGATCATATCAGAAACACTGATTCCATGAAAAGAAAAAAGAAAAAAAAAGTGAAGCAAAATAGAGAAAATTTGGAGCACTTAAAAATTTGTTATCACATAGTAGATTCATAGGCAAATACAACATAAATTCAATTTATCTATTCTAACAATTTTGTCAGATTTTGAATGCTCAATTAAAATTTAAAGGATATACTTAATTATATAAAATTTGAGTTATTTATGCAACCGGTTCCATAATCTATTGTTTACTTGATCGTTACAAAATTATTCTTACAACGTCAAAAATCAATGGCTTTACATTCTTATTCATGCTTTACCCCCACTCATGTTTTTCAGTTCATAAATAATGAATATTAAGGAAGCCAAGAAATTTTTTTCTTGAACTTCTACCTATTATGAGAGGCATTGCATTAAATCAAGCAATATATTACACAATTTGTTTTATTCCAATAAATAAATATATAAACAACTATACACTTCCTCAAACACAAACTCAAACACATGATTGGATCAGCTTACAAAGTCAAACAACTATAATTTAGCCCAAGGAGAATTTTGCACAAGACAGACTAATCGCAATAGAACTCTGACTGTCAAAGGCCATTGTTTCTGTGGGATTGGAATTTTGTAGGTCTGATATGATATATGTTAATTTGGTTTCAATAACACTATTTTATATCTCTTGGACAGTCATTCAATGGATTTGAAAGCTCTAATATATATGTTTTCAACTTTCAGTATCTTCATGGTCCTTATAATTGACTGTAACCTGCTCTATTACCTTTAGGCTTTGACATTAGTAATGTTTTCATGGCACTGATTACAATAAACTGTCATTTCCTTATCATTTCCTTTCACATTGACATGATGACTTCAAGAATATCTCTATTGCACACTGTCTCAGTCCATGGCTTTGACCTCTTTTATATGACTACTCTATTTGATATAGCCCTGCTCATTCTGTCATTGACTGATCTGCTCATGACTATCATTAATGAATTTGAACTGTTCCACTCCATAGTCCTTTGTTCATTGCACCTTGCTTTGTTATTCCAATCAAGTTTTAAGGCATCAATATCCTTCTATGCCAATGACATTTTCACTGTCATCAATTACATTCAAGTGTTGTTACAGTCATTTGTCTTTCATTGATGCAAAGACTTTCAGCAAAAGACCATATATCACTATATGAATGTTGTCTTCATGCTTTATATTACTGTCACCATCCTATTTACGAATCTTGAAGAATATTGATTCCTTTCCATACATGCATCACTCTTTGAATCTCTCTTAATCAATGTCCTTGGATTCACTTTATAACTGATTTTACATTTCTTTATCACTGTTTTTGGCTTTCACGATCCTTCATGCATACCCTTCTAAGATAGTATTATCCTTATCCCTTGTATAGTGTCCCCATTTTTAACATTCTTTATCACTGCTTGATCAGAGCCTATTCTTTTCCTCATACATCAGTGTTGCTCACTCTTCATCAATGTATCTTGCAAAACCTCAAAATAAGGACCATTATAGCAAAATGATTGCTACTTTCTTTTGGTTTATCACACCATTCTCATGGACTATTGATATCACTATCCCATTGAAAGATTATTGATATTCATATTACCGTCCTTTGAAATTTGATGCCACTATCATAACCTTCTTTGTTGCATTCTAACAGTGAACTTGTATGGACTATAACCGGCTCTTCCTAGAAATTATAATTCCTTATTAGCTGCCATTGCTTCTTAGAAATTCTTGTCCTTTTGATTTCTAATATAAAACCTTTCTATTTATATGAGAGCGTAGTTTCATGAGTACTTGTACCCAGTACCCCTGGCATGCGTACTAGGTACTAGTACACGTACCTAAGTACCAGGTACTCAATGGGTATTAAGTGAAGACAATCATAGCTAAGGAGCTTGATTAAGATTTCTGATTTTCGTTTTAGTTTTTTATTTGCATATTAGGTTGTTGTTTATCAAGCTTAATTCAATATGTAATCAGCTTGAAACTTTGATAAAATACTGATTACAAGTAAACTTTATCACTGTTTGAGTGAGAAGTTTATCATTTGAAATATGTCATGGTTATATGATTTATGATCTTCTTGTTCATGTTCAAAGTTTTCCTTGTCTATTATGCATCTAAACATTTAGCATATATTATTATTACAAACATATTGCAAATATGAAAATGAAAACAATACATTACATCTACAAACTTTATCACTGTTCTTGTTTTGGAAACTCATTGTCGTGACTCATATTTATAGATTTTCTAAAAAGTATTAAATTATATGAAAAAAAATTGACGTACCCAAGTACCCCCATCCCCTATTTTGAAAATAGACATATCAGTATCCGTACCCAAAGTACCCAAGTACCCCATTCTTGTGCAACCTTGTATGAGAGACATGATTGAACCTGATAAATCTTTGAGGAAGAATCAGTGGTTTCTACACCAATTATAAAGACTCATTAATGATAAAACTTAATTTAAATTATCTTTAATACATGACCATACATAGATTTTTTGTTTAAATTCAGATAAAATTTAGATCATATTGTAAAAAAATATGATTTAATATCACGTTTGTTTGTCATGGGTTGCTGAGAGTGATATTGCTCTCGATTGATTGCCCGTCTGCAGAGTTTGGTTTGTATTGTGTTTTGAAGTAAAGATGAGGGAAATTCTTCATATTCAAGGAGGGCAGTGTGGCAACCAGATTGGTGCCAAATTATGGGAATTGGTGTGTACAGAGCATGGAATTGATCCCATTGGGAGATACCAAGGGACTGCTGATATACAGCTGGAGAGAGTGAATGTGTACTACAGTGGGGCCAGCTATGGGAGATTTGTTCCAAGAGCTATGTTGATGGATCTGGAGCCTGGAACCATGGATAGTGTGAGGTCAGGCCCTTATGGCAGGCCAGATAATTTTGTTTTTGGTCAGTCTGGAGCAGGAAACAATTGGGCCAAGGGCCATTATACTGAGGGGGCTGAGCTCATTGATTCTGTGCTTGATGTGGTCAGAAAGGAGGTAGAGAACTGTGATTGTCTCCAAGGATTTCAAGTATGGCATTCTCTTAGAGGAGGCACTGGGGAAAAAAGCCTTTGTGAACATCAAAATCATCGGCCAAAATAGATGCAAATTTCTCTTGTATACTTTAAATAGAAGATCCGAGAAAATTCAAGATCATGTGAAGGCTTTTGTTAGTAGTAACTCCCTCACAAACCATATCTTCAAGAGATTCCAATGAAAGCATATGGCTCACCACATAAAGAAGCTAAAATATATCAATGTTCTTTATATGTTGCAGAATATATATATATATATATATATATATATATATATATATATATATATATATATATATATATATATATATAAACCAACTGTCCAAAAGGTGGTTCTATGGTGGTTTAAGATTTAGTTGTCGGTTTCCTTGGAAGGAAAAGGGTTTAAATATGTTTGTAAAGATCAAATACTCAGCATTGAGTCAAAATATTGAGTTTGTCATTAATAAAAGAAAGTTCTCTGAAGATTTCATTGTTTTGTTTTCCATTACAATCTGATTAAAGGTGTTATTTTGTGTCATTAGCTTAGAATATTGTTCTAAAACCTATTGGAACGGATCATTTTGGCTTTTGAATCACCCTATTTCATTAATATTTGATAAATGTAATCAATTTTTGGTGTGGGCTGTCCAAACTCTTACTAGGTTAACCCAAGAGTTGGTAAAAATGTAATATCTTTACATTGAACATGTATGCAGGCCTCCAATTCAAATGGAATCTGGGGAAAAACATATATTTTATACTCTCAAAGTTGTAGGTCACCATGCAAGAAGTTACATGTGTTTTTGGTTTGGGAAAGGTATGAAAATGTTCTTTCAAATTTGCATAAGAAAGTGATATATGGAATTCGGGTGCAAGTCTGATCATAGGAATGTTTGTGAGGGAGATACTAATTTAGGAACCTGTGAGGGTGAATTATAGTGGTTTTATAGTTTTTGGTAACCAAGTGAACATACTATTAAGGTCAATTTTGTGACTTTTTCTACTATAGAACTAATTAATTGTCACAGTGAAAGTTTTAGAATTGGTAGTCTAGGAAATTGTTAGTTGGAGGGTGAAACGCAGTTGTACAACCTTATAATTTTGGGAAATGGTACATCTTGATGTTACCAACAAACTTTTTTCTTTCCAGAAAAATTAGTTTGGATGTTTAAGAAGTCAAACATTATGATTTCCAAAAACTTTCCCAGAAGGACTGAATATTGGACAGTCACAGATCATTGAATGTCAAATGTGTTAAATGGAGATTTCAATAGGCATTGTGGGAGTATTTTAAAGGTATGTAAAATATCATCATGATTATAGTCAGAGAAGAATGTAATCATCCAATAAGTTAGGTTGTTGGTTAGGCCGTCATAGGGAATAGCGAGTGCAATCAGTCATGAGGAGAGAATGTGATCAGACTTGATGAAGGAATGAAATCAAAGTTTGATAAGGTTACTGGAGTGGAGATTTGTATTAAAATACATTTTTTGTTGAATTCCAATAAAGGGAACATGACGAGTTTCATTGTGATTGTGGAAGGGTCCACTCCCCTCAACACGAAAAACTATATATGTTGTGTAATGTGTTTGTCATCATGAGCATAAAGTTCTTTGGTTAATGATCTTTGATTTCCCTCTTTGCAAGGAAGAAGCCTAGTTTTGTATTTTTTTGCATACTATTTAAGTTTTCATGTATAATGCTTGATGAGAATGGTTTAGTGCACCTGAAAAGATCAAGGATATGTGTCAACGTTTAGCCTAGGCCAGAGAATAGTTATATGAATGTGCTCAAGTAACAAAAAAAACTACGAGTTCTACTTGTGCCTCTCATCATCCTAAATTTGAAACAATTCTAAATCTATTAGATTTCACCAAATTTCACCTTAAGAAATTTATGCTGGTATATTTACAACTACAAATTAATCTATAAAATGTATCTCTTATAAGTAACTTTTAATCATTTTTTAGGAGGAAAAGATATATCATAGGAGCTAAACAAGAAATGATTGATACATACATAGTCCCAACCGGTAGATGGAATTGAGACAAATATAGAAAGCATCACACATCCAAGCTTTATGTAACTCGCCATGTTAGAAGGGCTATTAGAAAGCCACTCCAGAATCTGCAATAAAGATTTATCCAATTATTGATATTGTTTTAAGTTTTAACTCTATAAGCATTAGCAAAGTAGAAAAACACCGGAAAATTAACCTGAGAGTGCAATGTCAAATGTAAGTTGGTTGGATCTTTGTCAAATAGCTTGAAAATAATTCTTTTTTTTTTTCCTGTAATAATAATAAAGAATACTTCATAAAGATAACTCGTCATGCAATATATCCTTTTTAAGTGCACAAAAAAATATAGGGGCTCTCCCTTTAACCTATATTTTATATGCCCTACAACTGATGGTGTGTCAGTAACCAAAAAAGCTCGAGGCTTTGCATCCTTAAGAGAAATATTTTGAAGGGATATTTCAAAACTTGTGACAACCTCATATAGTTCTCTTTTAGACCTAGTGTAAAGAATCTGTTATTTGATCCATTTTTTCAACTAATTGCATAACTACACACCTATTTATAATCTTGTTTCAGAAGAACTCAAACTTGTTCATTTCTTCTATATAAAAGGGATGATTTAAAAGCAATAGAATATCTTCAAATATGAGGATCTCACTTAGTCGAAAATGCAAAAAACTGGATAAAGTTGACTTTCCCAAACACTGACCACAATGAATGATGAGAAATACTCATTTAAAAGATAGGCATGTATCGAAAGAATGATTGGTAACGCAATATATAAAAGCATGAAAATAATGGTTTACTTCTTAACTCTTTTAAAATTTAAATAATATGGACAATAAATGAAAAAAAAAATCTTTGAAATATAATAAAGAATGGTTGCTACTATAGTGGGGAAGTGTATCCAAACACGTGAACAACTCTCTTCACAAACAACAAATTATGTAAAAGAACATCAATTTTTCAAAGAAAAGATTAGTGCTATAAGACTCTATGAGAAGTGATTCATTTGCAAAGAGAAATTATTTCTTTAACTGAAAGAGCATATCAGATTTAATAACGACAAGTTTACCATGTTTAAACAACAAATATATGCATAGTAAACAACTTTTTTTCTCTAATCATAACAACTATAATGAAGAGTGGACAGAAGATGGTGAAGGGAAGTTCCCAAATATGCAAGGACAACAACCATTTATTGAGAATGATAGTTTTATAATGAGCGGTGATCTTATAAGAAGAAAAATGGTTCTCATATTGAAAGTAGCACTTTTCTAATAAAGTAAAAACAAATTGTAAATGAAAGGCAACAAAGTTATTGAAGTGAGAATAACCTCATTAATTATAAGGAAAGTGAACATCAATGGAAAATCAAGAAAAGTGTGTTCAATGTAGTGGCATCAAATGTTTGAACAATTACAATGAAAGGTTAAGTACAGAACATATATAAACATGTCGAAAAAAGAGAGATCATATGTCTTTTTACTATTTAATTTATGCACATTATTTTAAGATAACTTTTAATATCATGTATGGGTTTGATAGCATATTGACATCCATAAAAGGATATGAGCCTCTACAACATCTCTCACATACAACCTACATATGCATGAGTCAAGTTTGCATTTATTTTGGAAGATCATACACATTTCAGATAACTAGTAACGTTGAAAGCATTTGAAATTAAGTTAAAGTCTTTTAACTGATCCATTTGCAAGATATCTTATACTTCTACCATTCTTCCAAAATGAATCCAGTAAAAGGTGAGCATTTTACCAGTCAAAGATTTCACAATATGGGTAGTACTGGCATCAATGGAAGACTGCAAAAAAGGACCCAGAACCAAACATGGATTAACCATCACCATATCTAAATTCCCCTCTCATGCTATCTTCCATGCAACTTTCTTTGAAACAGTTCTGGCATAGCAGTACTAGTTCTGTATCATTAATGAAAGCAAATTTGTTAATTAGAATATGTTTTAAGAAAATGTCTTCAAAGTTCAAAAAAATGTCAATACATAAATTTATAACCACTACCTTATTTTTTAC
Organism: Chamaecyparis obtusa; assembly: GCA_027943335.1. NCBI lineage: Eukaryota > Viridiplantae > Streptophyta > Pinopsida > Cupressales > Cupressaceae > Chamaecyparis > Chamaecyparis obtusa. The sequence goes on from BSBK01005822.1 coordinate 412,014, forward strand.
TATTAATCCTCCAATTTTAACTGTAATTGGAAAATTATTATTTGCATTCTACTTATTTATACTTTGGTTTGACTATAGTAATCTAAAACACTCTTGCATTCATTATCTTGGACAAGCTAGAGATCTCTTTTTGGGTTTCGAGATGGTGACAAAAGAAGATATGACAACAAGATAATTCTTTTGACTGCATTAGGAAAAAAAATTCAACCTCCTCTACATATGGAAAGGAATTAAAACCAAAAGAATATAGTTGCACATTTGACAAGTAACTGAAATTTATCTACTATATTAGCCTAATGTTTTGCAAAGAGATGTGGAAAGAGGCATCAATGTTGGCCAATGCAGCACCCTGGGTGATCAACTCATTTACCAACAAAGTTTTTTCTTTGGAATACAAGAGGAGTGGGAGCTTAGAACAAAATTTACCATTTAAGGGAGTTGAGAGAAAACTTTACCATTTTAGGGAGCTATTTATTATCAAGAAAAATATTAAGATCTAATTCTACATCAAAAAGAAAATTCAATTAATGAAGTGCTTCTGATGCATTTATTATACCTTTGGTCTCCCAATATAACACAAACAAAGGCCTTAATGGGAGATGAAGAATGATGATTATGTTTGATACAAGTAAAAGTTATTGTCAAAACAATTTCATTCTTGGGGAGTTGATGCTAAAATATGCTCTCTACATTAGGATATTAATTTATTTGCAAATTGTTGGATACTTGAATTATTGGATTAAAATAGGTGTATAATATAATTTGATTCTTGAAAGATATTTCAATCTCCTCCTATCCACTTGCTAGGTTAGGGTGTCATGTCCTTCCTACCAACAAAGATAACGAATCTTGAGATTTCAAACAACTAAAACAAACACAAGATCTACATGGTTACAACCTATGCTAAAATGGGAGCCCTACAATAGGGTATACACAGTCATTAAAGATATAGGTGATTGTGGTGACATGTAAGTGAGTATTTCTTTATTTTTCCACTTCATTAGTTGAAACCCTTCCATCAAAGAAAAATGACTCTAAGAAATGTGGTCCCTGAGATTACAGTTATAGCAGCATATGCACTAAATAGATTTATTGAAAAGGTTCTAATTTTTTTTAAACAAATGCACTTGGTAGGTGTATAGCCAAATTTAACAGCCTTTGCAAGCATCCTTCTAGCCTGTACTACAATGTGAGTTCTTTGGAACAAGGATTTGATATTTGTCAAGCACAATGGAGGGAGAATTTTTATCAAATATAGTGAGTACATTAGTAGAAATTGTTTGATTGGAGGAGACATTCAAAATGGTCTTATAAAAAAGGATTTAAAAGTTTTTAAGAAAATGAAATCAGAACAAAAATCAAAGTGCAAATAGTTTGCAAGTTAAACATCTGAAAGCCTGGCTAAATAGAATCAATGTCTGAAGTGTTTTATTCAACTCTTTATAGAAACAAATTCATAGGTCAGTGTATTTTTTTAAGGTGTCATATGATGAAGTCTTCATAAATTGGATAACAGTGCAACTTATTCTTTGGGGCTTTGAATCCACTTTAATAGCCAGCAAAGCCTTTAAGAAAATGGGTAGAGACAAATTACACTCAAGATCAGATTTAACCAAAATACCTCCACATAAAATACCATCACACACTACGTCACATCTGGTTTTATGCTTGAAAACCATCAGAGGAACAAAAACTTATATGCCCACTGTTAATATGTGACATAACTAGATTTTAAAGAGAGATTCTCAACTTCACAGAATTAAAGAACAACTGAAACTAGAAAAAATTATCAAAGAAAGTCCACAAACTGGCCCCTGTATTGTTGTCTGCAAATTTATCTCTTCAGCAAATCAATCCTATCAAAGAAAGAAAAGGGAACAAAAGAGCAATACCTTGAAGATTGAATCGAAGAACAATGGAGATGAAGGAAATCTTTGCGAGGAATCCTTCTATTTTACCATGAATTCTTGTGTCCTTTCTTGCAGCTAATAAAAAAAATGCATGGGCAATTGGTATTATATGGAACCCTTCATCTGTGTGTGGGAAGCCAAAATTATCCCTCAATCTTGCCGCTCGAAAGAAAAAAAAATGTCATTCGCCCGCTAGAATGAGCGGTGAATAAGGTTGGGGGATCTATGGAATATATATTTTATTGTATATTTTAGTTTTTTATTTAGCTTTGACTCATTTATCTAAGTTAATCATATGATTTTTCTTGATATTTTGTGTAAAGATATTTTATTCTATAATAATATTTAAGTATATATTAAAAAGTGTTTTTTATTAATATTTTAAATTAAGAAAGTTTTAGAATAAGAAAATTTTAAAATTTTGGTATTATTATTGTATTGTGATAGTGATAGAATGAATCAAGTTATATTATTGTATGGTGTAGGATCAATTGAAAGAGATATTTTAATTGGTTCTTATTGTATGATTAGTAATTAATTAAATTAATAAGATTCATTTTAAGTTTTAATTGATTGATTTTTGTTTTTAATTAATTAATTTTAATTATGATAAATAATATATTTTCGATGATCTATATTATATAAACATAATTAGTGCTATATTTATTTTGTCTTAATTATTTTTTGATTTATAAATATAATTAAAATCATTTTGGTCAGAAGTTTATATAGGTTCAAGAGGCCATTATTATAAGTTTGGTGTTCTTTATAATGTATCTGATCAATCAGGGCAATTTTTAATCTAATGATTTAAGCTCAAATTATGGTTCTATTTTGTAACTTTATTTTATAATTCGATAAAGGAGAGTTTTTAATGTATCTTTGTAAGACTATGAGTGTCTCTATAAATTAAAATTATACACTAGGAAATGAGTCATTTTCATTAATTATAACTTGATCATTTAAGGTTGAAAATGTATCTTTTAAATGTCTTGTATGGACATGTTTTTTTCTATGACCGATCTAGACAAATATTATTATACAATCTCATATAATGAGATCTTTTGTTCATATACATAAGAGTGTATCTTAGCTATGCAGATGCATTTCTCATTCTTTTTTGTCCTCATTTTTATGTTCCTTCTCTAGATCACATATTCATTGCTTAATATACGTTATTTAAGATTAAACTTTGTAACCCAATTGGCTGAAGTTGTCAATTTCTTGTTTGACATCTCATCACACCAATAATCATGGAGTCAACAATTTGTTGTTTGAATATTTTTAGTCCTTTATAGTATTAATCTATTGGCGAACAAGGATTACCGGTTATGAAATGGAACTTCAAAGTATATATAATTCTATGATATTATCAAATGTTATTATAAAGGATTAATAATCATTCATTAATTTAGTAATTTTTGTTTGGGTGACTAATTATTTAGTCATTTATTTAGTCACTTGACCTTGTGATTTTACCCAATGACCATTAGTCATTTATACTTGTCAATTGCAAAAAAATAGTAGAATTTTAGTCACATGACTACAATTTTTAGTCACATAGTCATTTATTTTCTAAATTCTACTAGTAGTTGGAAAACTTGTAAGGAATAAACAGTGAGTGATAAGTGGATTGATTATTTTATTCAAGAATACATATTGTTTAAAGGAGTTCAGTTGTACACACCTAGAGGATCTATGAGAGAGAACATAATAAAGGAGAAGCATATTGGTGGACTTGCTAGATATTTTGGGATTGATAAGAGTATGAAACTGATTTCAGAGAGATACTTTTGGCTGTAGATTTATAGAGATGTACAAATAATGGTTAGAGGTTGTAGAGTTTGTCAAGTACCAAAAGGAACTAGTCAAAATTTGGGATTGTATACACCTTTGTCTATACCTGATAGACCTTGGGAAGATGTGAGTATGGACTTTATTCTTGGATTTCCTAGAACTCAGAGAGGTAATGATTCTATTTTGGTAGTGGTTGACAAATTTTCTAAGATGGCTCATTTCACACCTTGTAAGAAGACATCTAATGCATTTCATGTAGCTAAATTATTCTTCAAGGAAGTGCTATGATTGAATGGGTTTCCTAAATATATTGTTTCAGATAGACATACTAAGTTTACTGGTTATTTTTGGAGAGCAATTTGGGAAAAGATGAATACAAAATTGAAGTTTAGTTCTACATTTCATCCACAGACAGATGGGTAGACTAAAGTTGTGAATAGAAGTTTGGGAAACTTGTTGAGATATTTAGTTGGAGATAAGCCTACTAATTGGGATTTAGTTTTGGCACAAGCAGAGTTTGCATATAATAATTCTATGAATATAAGCACTAAGATGAACCATTTGAGATTATTATTGGATTTCATCCTAAGAAAACCAAAAGTTGGGAGATTTACCTATTGATCTACCAGAAGAAGTGTTGAGGTTGAGGATTTTGTAGCATACATGAGAAATTTTCATGATGAAGTTAAAAGGAATTTGGAGGACATTAATCTGAAATATAAACAGAGAGAAGATAGGAGAAGGAGACATAAATCTTTTTAAGTTTGAGATAAGGTTATGATTCATTTGAATAAGAATAGATTTCTAGTTGGTACTTACAATAAGCTGAAAATGAATAAATTTGGAACTTGTAAGATTCTGAAGAAGTTTGCCAATGGAAATGCTTACAAAGTGGAATTACCAGAGGACATAGATATATCATCTATATTCAATATTTCTAATATCTTTGAGTACTTTGAATCAAGTGATGAGATGGGAGATGATCTAAATTATCCTATGAAGGATAGAGACAACATTGAGAGGATCTTGAATAGAAAAGTCACCAAGAGTACAAGAGGAAAAGATTACATGGAATACCTAGTTCAGTGGAAAGATAAGACACATGAAGATAGTTCATGGATTAAACAAGATGAGTTGGATCTTTGTAATTTAGGTCATAATATGAGAAGTGTCTGATGTGGACATTAGCTCTTTTATTACCCCAGGTGTGTGATGTAGGAGCATCTTGGGTTTTGAGAAATCTTGCATCACCAAAAAATATTTCTTATTTCCTGTACCAGTCTGATGTTTGTTTTTTATCCATTGTTGCTATTGGTTTATTTCCTTGCAAAGTTAATGTCATGTTGAAGACCTAATATGGAGCATTCTACTAATATCACACGTCCTAATTCACTTGGATTTGGAAGTTATCATAATTTCCTGTGGGCATCGATTCCCAGTTTCGCTCATCAAACGTGTGGTATTTGGGCTTGCGCAGTTCCGCACAAGAGAATTGGATCTTGTGTGGTTAGGGATATGTTCTTGGATCGTGTGTAGACCTAAATGAAACTTCATATCATGTTTTATTATTTCTTTCTTTAGTTTTGGTTTCTCCTGCTAAGGAGACCTATATTGTAATTAAATACTTGGTTGGTCGGCTTGTGGCTTTGCTATCTATATATTTGGAGCTTAGGTTGTTTAGTTGAGAGTGCAAAGGAGGTAGTTGAGTAGATACATCATTAAAGAGAAGATAATATATGAGCTGAGACTCTGAGTTCATAATTCTCATTTTATAGGGCCAAAACCTAGAAGGCCTCACAGTTGGGCATGTTGAAAGACTTAATATAATTGCACTAGTATTGTGACCACTTGCTTGTCCCATATCCGTTTTCTTTTATTGATTTCATGTGGTTTTTATATTTCTTCCATGTGTAACCCTTTGCAGGGCATGTTTGTGAGTTTAAGCAATCTCAATTCACCCTGATTTTGCCTTCACCTTCCCTGCCCTTGCGTAGATATATAAAATCAACCATAGAATATCCATATGCACTTTCATAAGAGAGTGTATCCTTTCCTAGAATTTTTTTTATTTCAAACAAGAATTCCCCTATATAAATTTTTTCTTTCAATATATTTTATAAGTGACTTCAAAAGTGAAAACTTAAACTAATTTATGCGTAAGGATTTTAACTAGTGAAGACTCCACTCTACCTCTCCATAATATCATATTATTAATATATTAAAATTTTCTATGTGCAATTATGTGACCAAAGTTATTCAAAATTAATAATCATAAATATCACTAAAAATGTGCTACATCGATAGGCATCCATTTGGACCTTTTTTGGGAAGAAAATTGTCATTCATGTTGGGAAGTAGCTTTTGGGTGGCTTTTGTAGTGATATTTCTGGTGCCTTTTCATGATGACGTTTCCCGTTGTCTTTGGTTTTCTTTCTTACCATGTGTGCCTCATCTTCTCTCAGTCTCTTTAACCTCTTGACTAAATTTTTCCTTCTTACCGTGCGTACCTTATCTTCTCTTGGTTCGATGAATATATAAATAATTTTAATACTAAAGAACTTCCCATTTTATTTAGAAGTAAGATTTATAAGTCATAGGTAAGTTAGTTTGTGCATTATTTTAGAGCTAGTTAAATTTTCTTTTCTTTTCATTTTGGGTATATTTTTTTAATGTAATCCTCTGACCAAAGTTCGGAAACATTTTTTAATCTATTGTATGAGTTTTACCTTGTATATCTTACAAATCACATTGCCACTATTAAGATTTAGCTTAGTTGGTAGTATTTTATTATGAAAGTATTTCCACTACCAAATAAAGTTTTTTTAAGTTTTAGGGTTTTTGTGAAGTGTGTTTCGTAATACTTGTACTAGTTTTACCAAGATGAGATTTATTGAGCTTTCCCCATCCTAGGGTTTCAGACGGTTGCTCATTATCTAAGTGAAATTTTATATGGGTACATTTTTCTAGGAGTTCTTTTATGTTCTACAAATAGAAATTTACAAGTCACGGTTCTATTACTAAAACCCTTTTCTCCAAAGCATTTTGGCATGCAAAATAACCATCTCATATTATGTCTATCTTGAAAAGTATAATGTCTATTCTCTATAAAAAAATGAGTATTCTAAAAAGGAATATGGATTTTATGACTCCTAGCCAGTTAATTTTTGTTCAAGGTACAAAATCTTTATTTTGTTCAAGAATGCATAGTTTAAGAAGGTTTTATTTGATTTTTGGAGTGCTTTAAGAAATAATGGCACAAGCCTTAGGGTTTTATTTCCACTATATTTTAGATGGGTTTGTAAATTACAATGTTCTTTGACTAAAATTCAACCTAGATGGTTGAAAAAATAGCTAGCCAAATAATTATAATCAATCCTCTAAAAAGATAAGTTCAACATGTTGTACTTGTTATACACTAAGTTTGCACCCTGTTTCAAGCTCTCTTGGTCTTGATAACTTAGTATAACATGGGAATAATATCTAGGTTGTGGGACCTATGCTAACTGAGATGAAACCTCCAGGTTCTAGGCTAGTTGCTCTTGGATAATCACCTTAATTTTCTTTTTGATAGGAAAAGTAAATCTTTTGAGGGAAAGGGATAGAAGGAATGCTTGGAAAGGGAAATAACTAAAAGAAAATCTACCTACTAGGTGATGCACCAAAAATAGGGCTTGGATCTTGGTATAGAGGAATGAAATCAATGGATGAATCAAGTCTAATAAGTCACAACTCACTAGATAGGCTTGCATAAGTGTTTCGTAGGAGGGCTTGAATAAAAGACTCAACCTATGACCTGCAAACAAACATCCTTTTCTGCAACTAGGTGTAGGAATGAGACAAGACTGCTAGGGGTTGTAGTATACCCACAAAACATCTCAATCGGATCACACACAATAAAACACAAAATCACAGAAAGTGAAAGGGACTAGGAACCCAATTTCCACTAACAATAGTCATAAACTGCAATCCAATAAGAGATAATCCAAACAAGGAAGCACAGGGACATGAAGGATTGTCACAAACTACCTCTGCAATATTTGTATTATCAATGAGAATTTATAGAATGTGGGAAACCAAAGGGCAGGAAGAAATGCCATGGATAGCTTCCCAAGAAAGACTCTTTCTCTTTAAAAAATGTCAATTCTCCCCTCTAAAGCTCCAAAAATATATATATATATATATATATATATACATCACTCAACTGCACACAGGCAGGAATCAAAAGTCTAACTAGGGTTACAGATTAAATAATAAAATATCCAACTCTAGGGACAAATATGATCATAAATAAATTTTTGTAGCAACATGGCCGATCAGATATCTATGTTTTAGTGCCCATCCCTTTACTGAAATTATCATGCAGACACAAAAACCTTCACCAACAATCTCACCTACAACTCCAATCAGCCATGAATTCTCTCAAAATCAATCATACCACCCCGAGAAAGGACTCTAGAAAATAATGGCGCCAATCACTTATTCATCAACCCGCAACATGAACACATGGTACAAGACTCTACAACATCGGAAAAGATCACCTCAGAGTCCCCCGCAACCACCTTTGTCCTTAGAAATTAAATCCCTGAGCTACCGAGCATCATGCATGCAGAGAAGGCTCGAAAAACCTTCAAAAACCTTGAGATAAATATTTGAATTCAAATTCCAATGGTTGGCCGAGCTCAAAATTAAAACATGACCATCGATGAAGACTTCCCCCGATAGATGAACATCCATGATGCACTCTAAAAATCCTTTTAAAACTCGTAGAAAACCCTTTGACAAGTCAACTGCCACCTCAGGGGTCAGCAGCCAATTAGAAACGAGCATACTGACATGTCGGCATATTGGACCCACCACAAGGTCTAACTGTAAACTTAACCTTGAGTTCACCCTTGGTTCATTTTCCCCTAGTCACCAGGTCACTTGATGCCTTCCTTAACCCTGGGTTACATCTAACAACTACGAGAAATCCATTATCCGCGCAACCACACAAAGCTTTACCAACCCCGGGCCCACTTGCAAACTGAGATTCTAATCTAATGGTGGGTGCATGATCTCATGGGGTCAGAAGATTCCATGGGATCACGTGATAGTCGTAGATTTTTGTTAAGTCGGGACCCTCTAAAAAATAGGCCCACCTTACTGCGCAAATGTGAACCCTCGAAAAATATTCATCACTAGCCGACCAATGGAACATGGGCACGTCACCATCTGAGGACCCACCAGCAACTATCGAAGTCCCTACTGACTGTTGACTTCTTGTTGCATGATCGCATGCGGATAGGAAGGCCTATGAGATCATGCAACCAACCGCATGATGTTAACTATTGGACCGCAAACATCTTACTAGCTTGTTGCATGGTTTCATGTGGTCTCGAGACTACATGCAATCATGCAACCAACATAAAAATAGCTTCTTGACTGCTGACTGCTCGCGGTGACATTAGGAAATGGGACCCACCTAGTCAGAGTTATGCACATGGAAAAAGAAAGATGCCATAGAAGAAGTGAGAAGGAGTGAAGGTTGAAAACATGCCAAGTTTACGCTTGACCGAAAAGGCACAAAACACAGAGGGTTTTCAGACTTTGAACATTTTGGAAAATAGTCACTATAGTGCACATCGAAGAAATATTTCCAGCAAACCTTAGAACCTGAATATCTCCCTGGGTATTATGAATTAGCACATGCGATCTAAAATGGGGCTTGACAACACATTGAAGAACATAAGGTTTAAACCGCAAACCATGAAACTTTGAGGATCAACTTTGCACATGAAAAATAGTACTGTGGCCAAAATTTGAACAACAGGGAAATTTTGGGTAATATTTTGGTGACCTCTACGGGATGTCAGCCTGCTAGACATGGATCAGTGGCCTTGACATATACATTGGGCATAGGAGTCTTCTCAAGAACACAAAAAATTTCTGAGGGACAAAACTGAACTGGAAAGAGGAACTTGTGCATGGGCACTTCTTGGAAAATAGGAAAACTAGGCAAGAAAGCTAAAAGAAAGTAGGAAAACCTAACCTATCCTAAACTAACCAGTTTAGAAACTTGGTCAAACAAAACCATCCATTGGTTATGAAAAGTAGCTACCCTTCCTCATCAAGATATTTTGCACTAAACACATGAAGATAGCTACAAGGATATGAGGCATATAAAAATTGGTCAAATGATTATGAGCCGCCTCTACAAAAATAAGATCAAGTTTACCTTCGTCTAATTGATCACATGGAGAGATCTCAGTAAAATCCTTTTGGGCCAAGTAGCTGATGTGGCAGCCTCTTGAAAGTCTGAAGGAAGGACTTTCCTTGTTGGTGTCTTCTTCATGGTCTCCCTGCATCATGTATAGCCATGTCAACTCATCATCTATGGTCAGGGGACTATCATCCTCTTCTTGTAAACAAGCCAAGTGCTCATCAAAGTTGTCCCTATCCTGGAGATCCCAAGAAATGAATGACTCTTTACAATTAGGCTCCATACACAAGCCATCTATGATGCTTCCCAAATAATCTTTGTCAAGGCTTTGGTTATCCTCTACACATTGGGAAGTCTCCTCCTCAAAGATGAGATCAAGCTCATGAATCAACATATCTTCAAGATCAATCTCTTCTAGCTATTGCAACTTCACAAAGGTGGCTATGATTACATCTTCATCATCCTATTCAACAAAACCATGCAGCTCCTATAACAAGGAGAAGGCATCCTCTTCTATATCAACCTCCTATTGATGGTGAACCTTTTGTTCTAATTGACCTTCAACCATAGGTAATGGCATGGCTATTCTTCATCATCAACAAAGAGGGGAAGCTCATCATACAAACCAACCAAGAGCTCAGGCTGACCATCAACCTCTACCTCCTCATCTTGTTGTTCCACTTCACCATAGTCATCACTCTGCATTGATACCTTAGATTTCTTCTCCTCCTCTTCACATGAAAGTTCATCTACCACCAGTCCTTGTTCAGACACTAGACTAGTATCCTTGAAAATACTTGGCATCTGACAGCCAGGAGGCAGAGTCCACTAGGGCATCCACAACACTTCATCATCTTGAGAGACCAGAGTGGTCTCTTGGGATAAAAAAATTTCTTGATCAGGCTTCTCTTGTAGAGTGGTGGGCTACATCTCAAGTATAGGCTCTTGGGAAGAATTTTTTTCCTTAAAACTTGGGATATGTTGTTGAGGGGGCTCAAAGGGAGACATAGAAGGAAAACCTATCTTGAAGCTGGGAAATGAATGCTTTCTTGGCTCTTCAAGTGTAGGCTCTTGAGGAAAATGGGTCCTCCAGCTTGGGATTTTAGGTTTAGGAGCCTCTTGTTGAGAAATCTGTGATCTCAACCTTGTTGTCTCAATGTCAGCTCAGTGTCTGATCTCTTCTTGGAAATTTTTTACTTATTTCTCATCAACAAGAGTCTCTACCGCTTGGTATGGGATAAACCCTTGCTCATAACTCTGAGCTTCTATCTCCTACTACTCTCTGATCTTAGACACTTGCTTGATTAAATCAAGCAATAGGTTCTTTGTCTTCTCTTTCTCTTTTCTAAAATCTAAGCTCTAAATTTGTATGTGTTGTTGAATAGGTTGAGAAGGGGAGGGTGGGTGATAAACATGATGGGGCAGCCGGCTTTTCATTTCTTGTTGTGCCCTTTGTGCCCATGATCCTTCTTTCCTAAGAGCCCTCTGATAATCTTGCACGAGGGCATGTTCATTTGGGGGTGTGCTAGATATAATGATGAAGGGTTCTCCCCTTAATACCACAAACACATAACAGAAATAGAGAAACAACAACAATATGCAAGAACAGAAAATTGGCTTCTTATTATCTCCACAAATGTGGAATTACAAACTTTCAGAATTACAATATGCAAAGCCACATGGGCATTCCCTTACAATATTATGTAGGACAAAGCCTCGAGCTATTACCCAGATCTACTACCCAGAACTATTCTGAACTGCCTAAGACAATAGTATAGCCTTCCTTACATAGGCAATTTTCCACCGCCTGGGAAGGTTCCAGAATTTTTAGCCAATAAGGCCGACCAAACTTAGAATTATTTTATTTTACATTTTACTACATCATAGTCGGCTCAAGATAACCTTTGAAACCCGAACAAAAATTTTGAAGAAAATTATTTTTCGCCATTTCGGGTGGCCCAACTTCCGAAGACCATAAGTCATCACCTGTTGACCCGCTCGGCTATTATAACCCCATTTCAGAAACGCCACGAAGCGCTCTATAGGCTTGATGCGCGCAAGCGCCCGTCACCCAAATTTTTGACCTCATCCGGGGCCTCTAAAGCCTTCAAAACTGAGTTCAAAGTTTCTGTACCCTGCTGCCAATACCGAAAATCTTCAATATCTTCCAATATACACTTGATCTGGCAATGAAACTTTACTGGCAGACTTATATGACCAAAATGAACCTCCAAGAAAGAAATCAGATCATTCTGAGCACATACGAAAATTACCAAAAATAGTAACTTTCCATAAATAGCAGCTCTGCACAAAATAACCCTTATTGAATATAAAAACATAAATATTTTTGGGTGATGCAAGATTGCTCTTACACCCAGGATGCTCCTGCATCAGACACCCGGGGTAATTTGAGAAGTGACCCTGTCACGACTCAGGTGTGTAGAGGAAAACCAAGACGGTTAACCTCCTCCTTTGTTAGCCATGATGAATCTTCAACAGGTCGTCCTTTCCACTTGACCAGATATTCTTCATATGTCCTGTTCCTTGTGCTTCTGCCAACACGACTATCCAGTATATCTTCAATCTCCTTAGTGTCTGAACTAGTTGCTGGAATACTCCACTGTGCTGCTGTGATCTCATCTTCAACACCTCCTTCATGATACTCTGTCAGATCTGAAATGTTAAACACTGGTGAAATATTTAGCTCAGTAGGCAATTCTACCTCATATGCGTTTCCTGAATCATGTTTCTTCAATATCCTGCATGGTCCAAACTTCTTCATTTTCAGCTTGTTATATGTACCAACTGAAAACCGCTCCTTCCGCAAATGAACCATGACTTCATCACCAACTTGAAATTCCTTATGCCTCCTTTTCTCATCTGCCTTAGCCTTATACTGTGCGTTCATCTTGGTAATATGCTTCCTCACCTCCTCATGGATGTTCTTCAAGTGTTCTGCAAAATCCTCAGCTTCAGCACTACTTATTTCTCCTGTATCTATCTTCCTCAATTCAGATGCATTTCTTGGACTACTTCCATATACAATCTGGAATGGTGATTTACCAGTGCTCCTATTGACAGAATTATCGTATGCAAATTCTACCTGTGGTAAAATCAAATCCCATCCCGTTGGCTTATCTCCAACCAAACATCTCAGCAAATTTCCCAAACTCCTATTCACCACCTCTGTCTGTCCATCAGTCTGTGGATGATATGATGAACTGAACTTCAAATCTATCTTCAACTTCTTCCACAATGTACGCCAGAAATATCCAACAAACTTAGTGTCCCGATCTGAAACTATGGTCTTTGGCAAACCATGAAGTCTCACTACTTCTCTGAAAAATAATTCTGCTACATGAACAACATCATTAGTCTTCTTGCAGGGAATGAAATGTGCCATCTTTGAAAATATGTCAACTACTACAAAAATTGAATCATGTCCCCGCTGAGTCCTCGGTAAACCAAGAACAAAGTCCATGCTGATATCCTCCCAAGGCTTCTCTGGTACGGGTAATGGCTGATACAACCCTGTATTCTGCTTCACTCCTTTCGCCATTTGACATACTCTGCAACTCTGTACAAACTTCTTCACATCTTGCTGCAATTGTGGCCAATAATAATTCTCACCAACCAAAGCAAGGGTTTTATCACGACCAAAATGTCCAGCCAATCCTCCACTATGCTTCTCCTTGATGAGATTCTCCCTCATAGAACTTCGTGGAATGTACAACTGACTCCCTCTAAATAGCATATCATCCTGGATGATGAAATCCAACCATTTCGTCCTGTCTAGAGTAACAGGTTCTATACAAGCTTTCCAAGCTTCACCAAAATCAGGATCCTCTGGATACAAATTCTTGAGTTCCTTGAACCCAACCACTTCAATCTACATTTCTGTCAGCAATAGTTTCCTTCTGCTAAGAGCATCTGCAACCCTATTAGACTTTCCACTCCTGTGTTTCAAAACAAATGTATAACTCTGCAAAAACTCAACCCATTTCAAATGCCTTTGATTCAATTTTTCTTGACTATTCAAATATTGCAAAGCTTGATGATCAGTATACAAAACAAACTCCTTAGGAAGCAGATAATGTCTCCACTTCTTTAATGCCTGAACTATAGCATAAAATTCCTGATCATAAACAGAATATTTCCTCTTGGCATCATTTAACTTCTCACTGAAATAAGCAACAGGTTTACCTTCTTGGCTCATAATAGCTACTATTGCAGTACCACTAGCATCACAATCTACTTGAAACACCTTATTAAAATCTGGAAGTGCTAAAACAGGTTGTTCTGTAACTTTTTGTTTCAATAATTGAAAACTATTTTCTACTCCTTTAGTCCACTTAAACTCTTTCCTATCCCCTCTCATTGTTTCAGTCAAGGGTCCACAAATACTGCTAAAATTTCTGATAAACTTTCTGTAAAAGCTAGCTAGACCGTGAAAAGATCTTACCTCAGTAGCACTCCTTGGAGTAGGCCATTCAAGGATAGCCTGTACCTTCTCTAGGTCCATTTTTAGACCTTCTGCTGAAACTACAAATCCCAAATACACTAACTCTTTCTTCACAAAACTGCACTTCTTCAAATTAATCAACAATTTCTCTTCTCTCAACTTCTCAAATACCATACGAATATGCATCATATGCTCATCCAATGTCTTACTAAAGATCAAAATATCATCTAGGTAAACAATGACAAACTTACCCAGAAATTCTTTCAGAACCTCGTTCATGAGCCGCATGAAAGTGATCGGTGCATTGGTTAGCCCACAAGGCATGACTAACCACTCATACAGTCCTTCCTTTGTCTTGAAGGCAGTCTTCCATTCATCTCCTTCTCTGATCCGAATCTGATGATATCCACTTTTTAGATCTATCTTTGAGAAATACACAGCTCCACTCAAACAGTCCATAATATCATCCATTCGTGGCAATGAAAACCTGTACTTGATTGTGATCTTGTTTATTGCTCTGGAATCTATACACATCCTCCACTCTCCATTCTTCTTTGGTGCTAATACCGCAGGTACAGCACAGGGACTCAGACTCTCTCGAATGAATCCTTTCTGTAACAACTCATGTACTTGTCTGTTCAACTCCTCACTTTCTGTAGGTGTCATTCTGTGCGCTGCCTTATTCGGTAAACTCACTCTTGGGATCAAGTCCATCTGATGACTGATCTTCCTGACTGGTGGTAATCCATCAGGCACGTTATCGGATACAATATCCTGAAACTCATTCAACAAATCTTCAACTTCTACAGGAACATCTTCTACTTCCTCTTTACCAGCTTTTGGAATTAAAGCAAAACATACATGCTCATGCCTCATACCATCTAGGAATTTCCTTCTATCAACAAATGTTATTCTTGCATTACCACATACCTTTTCTTCGGTCTCCTTCAATGGCTTCAGCTTATGTCGCACTCCATCCTTTGTCAGGGAATAGGTATTCGCACGACCATCGTGTACAGCACATCTGTCAAACTGCCATGGTCTACCCAACAACATATGACATGCATCCATAGATATGATATCACACAATACCTCATCTTGGTATCCGCCAATCTTGAACTTCACCAGGCATTGTTCATTGACCATGACCTTGTGGTCATCCTGTACCCAAGCAATCCGATATGGATGTGGGTGTTTCTGTCTCTTGAGCTTCAACTTTATCACCATCTCTTCTGACACTAAATTGTCAGTGCTTCCACTATCAATAATCACATCACAACATTTACCTTGACACTTGCACCTGGTGCGAAACAGGCTCCTCCTTTGCTCAGGTTCATTTTCACCACTCAACAGGACTCTTCTGTTAATCAACGTTTCTCCTCTTCCAGCATCTTCAGAATTTGATGATCTGGCATCTTCATCTACATGTGCAACTCTGGCCTGGCCTTCATTTCTCCTGTCCGTTCTGCCTTGGCGCTGAGGACATTCAAATTCCCTATGACCTTCTTCTC
This sequence comes from Chamaecyparis obtusa, assembly GCA_027943335.1. Lineage (NCBI taxonomy): Eukaryota > Viridiplantae > Streptophyta > Pinopsida > Cupressales > Cupressaceae > Chamaecyparis > Chamaecyparis obtusa. The sequence goes on from BSBK01005822.1 coordinate 427,893, forward strand.
CACAGTGAAAACATGTTCCACGGAAGCCACCTCTTCCAGATCCTTGTCCTCTTCCTCTTCCTCTCTGATCTCTATTATTCTGATCCTGGAAGCGAGTGGAATTATTTCCTCGCTGATTTTGACTGCTACTGGCCTCATCCTTCTTTTTCGGATCTTCATTTCGGCCACCATATGACCGTCCACCAGATCGTCCACCGCGACCTCTTCCATTTTGTCTGCTCTCAAACTTCTTGTTCAGCTTTTCCTCTACTTTTAGGGCAAATTGGTATGCCTCCTCAATACTGTTCATTCGAACCAGATTCAACTCCTCCTGAAAGCTTGGCCTTAACCCATTAAGGTATCGGGCAACTTTCTCCTTATCAGCTTCGGCATGGCCTGTTCTGATGAGGAGTCGATAGAACTCCTCTGTATACTCCTGAACAGATTTTCCTGCTTGCTTCAAACTTTGCATTTTCTTCAGTAGGTCAAGCTCGTAATCAACAGGAATGAACTGTCACTTTAATTTATCCACCATCCGATCCCATATCGTGATTTTCTCCTTTCCCCTTCTATTACGCTCCAACTGAATCTCTTGCCACCATATCTTTGCATGACCTTTCAGTCTGGCCTTCGCAAATTTGACCCTATCAGGATCCTCAACATCTTCATACTCAAAATATTCTTCACATTCATTGATCCAGTCGATCAATTCCTCTGGGTTAAGATTTCCAGAAAATGTAGGAACCTCAATCTTAGGTCTTTTTCCAATCTTGGAAATCGCCCGAAAAAGTCTTTTTTCCTCCTGGTTCACAATTTCAACTTCTCCTTCTTGATATTCTTCTTCGGCTTCATCCTCACTTTCATCTCTGACATTAAGATTCATTCCTCTACGAATCTCTTCTTGCAATGCTCGCACTTGTCTCTGCAACTCTCTAACCTCAGGTGTCACAACACCAGGTCTTCCGCCACGTTCTCTTCGTGGAGGCATTTTCGCGATGCGCGCTGAAACCCTAACCACGGTCCTGGTGCAAACTACCTCACAGTCGGCGATCTATTTACACACTCAAGAAAACTTGCTCTGATACCACTTGATGAAGGGTTCTCCCCTTAATACCACAAACACATAACAGAAATAGAGAAACAACAACAATATGCAAGAACAGAAAATTGGCTTCTTATTATCTCCACAAATGTGGAATTACAAACTTTCAGAATTAAAATATGCAAAGCCACATGGGCATTCCCTTACAATATTATGTAGGACAAAGCCTCGAGCTATTACCCAGATCTACTACCCAGAACTATTCTGAACTGCCTAAGACAATAGTACAGCCTTCCTTACATAGGCAATTTTCCACCGCCTGGGAAGGTTCCAGAATTTTTAGCCAATAAGGCCGACCAAACTTAGAATTATTTTATTTTACATTTTACTACATCATAGTCGGCTCAAGATAACCTTTGAAACCCGAACAGAAATTTTGAAGAAAATTATTTTTCGCCATTTCGGGTGGCCCAACTTCCGAAGACCATAAGTCATCACCCGTTGACCCGCTCGGCTATTATAACCCCATTTCAGAAATGCCACGAAGCGCTCTACAGGCTTGATGCGCGCAAGCGCCCATCACCCAAATTTTTGACCTCATCCGGGGCCTCTAAAGCCTTCAAAACTGAGTTCAAAGTTTCTGTACCCTGCTGCCAATACCGAAAATCTTCAATATCTTCCAATATACACTTGATCTGGCAATGAAACTTTACTGGCAGACTTATATGACCAAAATGAACCTCCAAGAAAGAAATCAGATCATTCTGAGCACATACGAAAATTACCAAAAATAGTAACTTTCCATAAATAGCAGCTCTGCACAAAATAACCCTTATTGAATATAAAAACATAAATATTTTTGGGTGATGCAAGATTGCTCTTACACCCAGGATGCTCCTGCATCATATAATGATAGCCTTGTATTGTATGGAAGCTTGGGGTAAAAGTAGGCTTTAGGATTCCTTGGTAAGGCTGATGACCAGCCCATTGAGCATTACTCTCATAATAGGATGGTGAGTAACCTAACTGTCCATAGTAGCTTGACATGTCTACTCATGTATTTAGCTAGAATTTAAAAATGAAGATTTGAAACATACCAGCACTTGATCTTTGAAACCAGTAGACTTTCCAAAGTCGCCAGATATGCAGCAAAAATGACCTCTTCTAGGTTTGTAACTTGTTGTATGCATATCAAAACCAGCAAGAACTATGAAAATTATGACCTCTTGGTCCCACTGGGTGTGCCAGAATTGTTATACACTAAGTTTGCACCCTGTTTCAAGCTCTCTTTGTCTTGATAACTTAGTATAACATGGGAATCATCTCTAGGTTGTGGGACCTATGCTAACCGAGATGAAAGCTCCAGGTTCTAGGCTAGTTCCTCTTGGATAATCACCTTAATTTTCTTTTTGACAGGGAAAGTAAATCTTTTGAGGGAAAGGGATAGAAGGAATGCTTGGAAAGGGAAATAACTGAAAGAAAATCTACCTACTAGGTGATGCACCAAAACTAGGGCTTGGATCTCAGTATAGAGGAATGAAATCAATGGAGGAATCAAGTCTAATAAGTCACAACTCACTAGCTAGGCTTGCATAAGTGTTTCTTAGGAGGGCCTAAACAATGACTCAACCTATGACCTGCAAACAAACATCCTTTTCTGCAAGTAGGTGTAGGAATGAGACAAGACTACTACGGGTTGTAGTATACCCACAAAACATCTCAATCGGATCACACAAAGTAACACACAAAATCATAGAAATTGAGAGGGACTAGGAACCCCAATTTCCACTAACAACAGTCATAAAATTCAATCCAATAAGAGATAATCCAAACAAGGAAGCACAAGGACATGAAGGATTGTCACAAACTGCCTCTACAATATTTTTATTATCAATGGAAATTTATAGAATGTGGGAAACCAGAGGGCAGGAAGAAATGCCATGGATAGCTTCCCAAGAAAGACTCTTTCTCTTTACAAAATGTCAATTCTCCCCTCTAAAGCTCCAAAAAAAACAATATATACATCACTTAACTGCACGTAGGAAGGAGTCAAAAGTCTAACAAGGGTTATAGATTAAACAATAAAATATCCAACCCTAGGGACAAATCTAATCATAAATAAATTTTTGCAACAACATGGCCAATCAGATATCTATGTTTTAGTGCCCATCCCTATACTAAAATTATCTTGTAGACACAACAACCTTCACCAACAATCTCACCTGCAACTCCAATCAGACATGAATTCTCTCAAAATTAATCATACCACCCTGAGAAAGGACTATAGAAAATAATGGCGCCAAGCACTTATTCATCAACCTGCAGCATGAACACACGGTACAAGACTCTGCAACGCTGATAAAGATCACCTTAGAGTACCCCGCAACCACCTTTGTCCTTAGAAATTAAATCCCTGAGCTATTGAGCATCATGCATGCAAAGAAGGCTTGAAAAGCCTTCAAAAACCTTGAGATAAATATTTGAATTCAAATTCCAATGGCTAGCTGAGCTCAAAATTAAAACACAACCATCGATGAAGACTTCCCCCGATAGATGAACATCTACAATGCACTCTGAAAATCCTTTTAAAACTCGTAGAAAACCCTCTGACAAGTCAACTGCCACCTTGGGGGTCAGTGGCCAATCAGGAGTGAGCATACTGACATGTCGGCATATTGGACCCACCACGAGGTCTGACTGCAAACTTAAGCCTGAGTTCACCCTGGGTTCATTTTCCCCTAGTCGTCAGGTCACTTAATGCCTTCCTTAACCTCAGGTTACATCTAGTGACTATGAGAAATCCATTATCCGCACAACCGCGCAAAGCTTTACCAACCCCGAGCCCACCTACAAACTGAGATTCTAATCTAATGGTGGGTGCATGATCTCATGGGGTTGAAGGATTCCATGATATCACGCGATAGCTGTAGATCTTGGTTAAGCTAGGACCCCTTGAAAAATGGGCCCACCTTACTACACAAATCCACACCCTTGACAAATATTTTTCACCAACCAACCAATGGAACATGGGCACGTCACCATCTGAGGACCCACCAGCAGCTGCTGAAGTCCCTACTAGCCGTTGACTGCTTGTCGCATGATCACATGCGGATAGGAATGCCTATGCGATCATGCGACCAATGGCATGATGTTAATTGATGGACCACGAACCGCTTGTCAGCTTGTCGCATGGTCGCATGTGGTCTTGGGACTGCATGTGATCATGTGACCCACATAAAAAATAGCTTCTTGACTACTGACCACTCATGGTGATGTTAGGAGCTGGGACCCACCTGGTTGGAGTTGCGCACATGGATAAAGAAATATGCCAAAGAAGAAGTGAAAAGGAGTGAAGGTTGAAAACATCCTAGGTTTTCACTTGACTGAAAAGGCAGAAAACACAGAGGGTTTTCAGACTTTGAACATTTTGGAAAATAGTCGCAATAGCGTACATGGAGGAAATATTTCCAGAAAACCTTAGAACCTCAATATCTCCCTGGGTATTATGAATTAGCACATGTGATCTAAACTAGGGCTTGAAAACACATTGAAGAACGTAAGGTTTGGATTGCAAGCTATGAAACTTTGAGGATCAACTTCACACGCAAAAAATAGGACTGTGGCCAAAATTTGAACAACAGGGAAATTTTGGGTAACAGTACTTAGCTAAGTTATTTTTTGGCAAGAGAAACAATAATCTTGTATTATGTTTGTCTTGGAAAGTGAAATAATTTTCCTTTTGGAAGGTGTCTTTAGTTAGGTTTGATTCAATTATATTGTATCACCTTTCTCCCAAATCATTTTTCTCTTGGGGTGATTAAGTGATTGCATAAAGATAACTTTCATTTACCATAAAAAATAAGGATATTTCCCCTAATTTTAAAGTGTATCCAAATTCAACTAATGTAGATGATTATCTTCTTGAATCTATTATAAGACATGGAGATGATCATAATGTAGGAGAAGTTTACTACTGCTTTGAACTAGAGTTCCGTAGGTTGACCATATTTCTCTATCAAAATGATATTTATAATTACAAGATCATACCAACTATGCCAAATTGATAATTTTAGTTTCACTTTGATATTTTCTTTTTTACATCTACTCTTGTTGATATTGTGAATCTTGTGATTTTCTTGTTAATTACTTCAGTCAATTTGGTTAGTCACTAATGTGCTTCATAAGCATGGATGCCAAAGTTCCAATAATGGTGTTGTTTATCTTTACCTATTGTATTTCATCCAGTTCTATAATAGTTTCAAGTAAACCAATCCTTGATTTTATACTTTCTTTTTAAGAGAGGTTTTCTATGTACATTTCCTAAGAAATGAAATTCTATCTGAATAGGTGTGGGTCATAAAATTTGAAAAATATAACTTATCTGGTAATCCAACATTTTTCCTAAACTTTGGGTTTTTGGTCCCTATAATACCATTTTTCCCCTAATCAAAATTACACTTCCAAATAATCATTCAAAATTTCATATTAATTATTGAACGTGGTCTACAAGCTAATGAAGTGAGAGTGAATGAAAGCGGGAGATCCATATATCCAAGGAGACTTTCTGTTCCAAAGGGGGTGGGTGGTGGCAGCATTCTCTCTAATGATGGCTTAGGTGGTTACAAATATTGCAGTTGATTTTCTCTATTGTGGAATACATGTTCATTATTAGGTACCGTTGGACACCAGTATTGCCATCATATGGCTCATTTATTCCTGGTGTGTAAATGTACTTTTTGTACACAACTTTTTTTAAAGATACATGTACTCTATTATGCATCTCCTATAATTTTGATCATTATCTTTTTTCTTTGATTTTATTTATGTCTCTGCATTGATTTGTTGGCCAATTCCTTTATTCTTAAATCATATTAAAGTTTTTTCAAAGATACAAAGTACTTTGTTGTGCATCTCCTATAAGTTTGAGCCTTATTCTTTTTTCTTTGAGTGTATATGTGTGACTGCAATTACTATTGGCCAATTCCTATATTCTTGAATCAAATGTTTAATAGTTATGATGTTGAACCTTCTAATCAGCTAACTTTGATAATTAGGTCTTGTTGACAATTATTTTTAAATTTTTTATTACCACTTACTATGACTATGGTGCTTTAGTGCACTTGTCTTAGATTATCCCTTCTAATTTTTATTTATGATACTCTGGTTCCTATCAATTTGGGTAACGTCTATGTATACTTAAGATGCATCTTTATCATAAAAGTCACAATATCTCATTTAGTTAATAAATAAGTCAAAGGTGCATTTTAGGTACTGTATAGACATTTTGTGCTTCACAATGTTAAAATCCATCTACCAAGTAGAACATGATCTATGAAGCCAAAATATTTTCTATTTAACTTCTTTTAATAAAATATTATAGTACAATATAGAAAAAAATATGATAGAAAAACATGCCTATAAATTCTAAAGAAACCAAGCCCTTACAAATGACAATAAATATTTTTTTAAGAAAAAAAATAATACTTTAAATTTTTTATTAATTTTGTTAACTCTTGCACATATCAAAATTACAAATAGTTCAAAATGTCTAACATGTAGGATTTTTCTACTAATCTATTTTCTTTTCACTCCTAATGAGGGTTATGTTAATAAGACCTTCAAAGTATACATTAATTTAATAATGTAGAAATTTTCAAATAACTCTTATCCTAATTTATAAGTTTATTCTTCCATTATTTTTTCTCATCAGGCTAACTATTCTCACAAATTGTATGCCCCAAATATATTTTCATCTAGTTTACATGTGATACTAACAAGAACCCCACATTCAGTCAACTATAATCTAGAAGAACAGCAAAATTTTCAAGCTAGTGGTATAAATGAGTTCTTGTTAAAGCAATAAATTCATATTCAAATCCAATGGTCTTGGAATTTTAAGCTTGTTTATCCTTTTTCTTCCAGTTGTCTCTTTACTACTTGATCAAAGACTTTTCATTTTAAGTGCATAATAAAATATTCATCTATATATGCTGCTATAACCAAGCCCATGAAAGTTAGTTAATAAAATAGAGATTACCTTCCTTTTTGTAGATGTAGGTATTGATGATGAACCATATAACTTCATGTATTGTATGTTATCTATGTATTTTTTAGCTTAAAATTTAAATTTATTTATTTTTCTATTTTCTCTTGATTCTCAACATTTCCATGATACAATTTCTCTTATAGTTATAATGTAATATAAATTTTTATCTACATTTGATTTTTCATGGCTTATACTTATGATTAACCTAGAATTATCCCATAAAATTACACTTCAACTTAGTACATTCTTCCCATAATTGCCTTCTGAAAATAGATTACATTAAATGTTCTATATATTGCAAATACTACATACTCTTTCATAGACTTCTTAGTGTATTAATGACTATAAAATGCATAGAAGAAATGCTAATGTAAATGCATCCTTATTCATGTTTTAGACCTTCATTCTTTTCCTCTCTCAACAATCAGGGGGAAAGTTTATATAAATTTAAACATTTTCAGTCCTCTATTATTATAGTAGTTTCTTTTTTTGGATTGACATTGTAATTGGAATTTGAATTCAAGGTTTTATGACACTTGAGATATCTATGAAAAAGGTTACATTTATAATTGCATTTGCTGTTCTTTTGGATGGATCATCTCTAAATGACTTGCACAATGAGGATGAAGCATTTTTATCTACTTATTGTTATGTGGTGAAGACTGGGATCTTTGTAGGAGGAGAATTTTTGTCAGTAGTCAATGTAATAGTTGACATTATCTATTAAATAATATCTTTTTCTATTAAAACTTAGGTTCCTAGATGCATGAGAATCAAGATGTTTATATGAAAAAATCACAATCTAGAACATCAAATGCCCAACCTATCAAGGAAATATATCCTAATGCTTCAATCATCCAGCTGCAAATTCATTCTTTTTGAAAAATAAATGCAACAGGGTAAACTATTATGGATTGTAGTTGTGCAATCTATGAAAACTTATGGTCAACTTTTTTCCTTCTCCCTTTGTGGTTTTTTTTTCAATTTTAATTTTAACGGAATAGAGTTAGGGTTAATTGTAATACATAGTAGATGATATGATTAATGGTCATCATAAGGCTCTTTCTCTTCAATGAATTGTATGACCTAGTGAATTTTTGAATAAATAACTCCTATTTTCTTTATTTGTTTATTTTCATTTAGAATTATCATCAAAATCACTAATATATTTTAAAATAATTAAAATCTATGGATATATTTAATTGGTTTTTTCATATGAAAATTTTATTTTGTAGCTCCTCTTACTTTTCTTATAGTCTATTTAGATTTACTTTTTTGTTAGAAAACTGTTAATGCAATTTATTTTTATTGTTTATAGTTAATAATGTTGTAGATGATACAACTTTATTTTAATATGATTTAGAAAAATAGAGAGTAGGGGGGGGGGATCAGTTGTTCTCAGGTCCAGATGTATAAAACAAACTTTTAAACTCTTCAACAAATCAGATCTAATAACCAACAACTACTCGGTCATTACTGATTACATAATAGAAACATATAATAGTGTAGTCCACTATCCAATAGTATCTAACTTATAAAACATAGAAATGTTCAAACCAAAAAATTCACAAAAGTATTGACACTAGGATTTATAGTGGAAACCCAATTTGGGAAAAACCACTTTGTAACATGTTACTAATATTTTCACTCTTTTGAAGTGAGCTCTATGAAAAGCCAACCCTGTCAAAGGTTACAAACACATTGTTAGGTGTGAACCAGTTAAAGGGTTTAAACCACTTTGTTAAAAGTGCACCTTGTTATAGGAATTACATACATTCCATTAGATTGCAACCTTGTTCAAAGGATTTATACAAATGACTATTAGGTCAACCTTTGTTAAAAGGATTTTGGCTGATACAATGGTCAGAAAGTATCAGTAGTATTGATATGAAAACATACAACTCACTTTGCAAATATTAGATCCAATTCTGTACACATATGTTGGCTTACTAACTGTAATTCATTTCTATCTCCATCAGAGATCTGCTCAAAAATCCATTCAAGAAATCACAACACTTCTCCTTCATCCTTTTCTGCTTATACAATCAATAACACCAACAACATCTCCAGCATCCTCTACAACTCTCTTTTTCAACCTCATGCTTAGGTTTCCTTTATACTTCCTTATTTAGGTTGATACAACTTTTGCCTCTTAATCTCCTCCGTAGATCTTAGGGTTAGGTCATATTCATCAAATCCTTCCAACATTTTGTTCTTCATCTATCATTCTAGAAACATTTCAAATCTCCTTATAGATTTACAATAAAACCTTTTATAGTGTATTAAATGATTTCTTACAATCAATAAATAAAGTCAACATAATTTAAATAATCCAAGAATTGAACTATGTCGGCTAGGAATATGAATTCTTCCTCAAATGTAAATTACTAATGCTCGGTCAATATTGTGTTCAACTCCTCGATCTTCTCTAGGTAGCTCAATCACCACTAAAACTATTTCATCAGCTAATACTATCTTTCTTGGTAAGTAACTGATGTTAAGTCAACACTAAATTTACTCGGCATATACTAGCTCAATCGACATTAACATCACTCAACTTAAACTAGATTTCTTCACTTTTTATCAGTTAAGCCTAATAGTTTAGTCTTCATTCTCACTTAGATAAGAAATACATTATCTTATCATTTTCCCACATAGTCAAGTACCCATTGAAGTATCAAGATAACTCAACCTTTCCTTAGGTGCTATTGTTACCAACCTTGCCCACAACCTTCACAAAAATCAAATAGATATAGTAATTTCTTACATAGAAACAGTCTTACCAGTTAAGGTTTGACATCAATGAAAATACAACAATTGCTTCAATTATAGTTTCCAACAATTTCCCTCTTTGGCATTAATGGCAACACCATATGAATAACACATGAATCACCAATCAATCCAAAACTTATCTGTCCATTAGAAAAACTTATAATATCCTTAGCTTCATTTTTACATAGAATCAATTAGCCTTTCTTGCATGCAGTAACATTATTTCTTTGACTCTCTCGCTCTTACATTTTTCATGTGTTTTCATCTCCCTCTTTGACAAAAATGCCAAAGCAACAACTATAACATACTTCCTATAGATATAAATATCATCTTTGCGGTTCAGTAATAGTATTTCTTCCACTATCATCTTTTCTTATGACTAATTTTCAGCTTTACTGTACTTTTCACAACTCTAGGATTCTCCTAAAGTGTGACTTGTTTCTACATCAATTTTTCAAATATTCTTTGCAGCGCATTTGATGCAGTACTCCTAGCTTGACTAGGTAGCCTTAGTTAGGGGAAGAACTCCTAATTATCCTCTCAGGTATTCATGAGCTTCTTTAGGTAAATCTTTAGTGAATATGTCTACTATTTGTTCCTTTGTATTCACATATGCCATTTGGACCTCTTTATCTTGTACCAGTTCCCTTAAGTAATGATACTTGATGGTGATGTGTTTAGTCTTTGTATGCATCACTAGATTCTTAGATATGTTGATAGCACTTCTGTTGTTATATTAGATGACAACTGGTTCAATGATCTCTTCTTTCATGCCTATCAACAATTTCTTTATCCATACTAGGTTTGAATAGTTTACTACTGTAGCCACATACTCAACTTGAGCAGTGGATTGCGAAATGCAATTTTGTTTCTTACTTGTATAGGAAACTAATCTCTATCCAAGAAAGAAAGCTCTACCACTAGTACTTTTTCTATCATCTACATTTCCTCCCCAATCAACATCATTATACACTCTCAGTTCAAATCTTTCATGCTTCTTGTAGTACAATCCATAGTCAGCAGTCCCTTTCAAATATCTCATTATCCTTTTGACAACCATCATGTGAGTTTCCTTAGGATTGGTAGAGAATCCTACCACAATCCCAACTACTAAAGCAATATCTAGACCTAAGAACAATGGATTCACCCCCCTTCTCTATTGTTCTAAATCATATTAACATTTGGTATCAGATCTAATAACCAATAGCTACTCAGTCATTACTAATTGCATAACAGTAATATATAATAGTGCAGTACACTATTCAATAGTATCTAACTTGCAAAACAAAAAAATTTTCAAACCAAAGCATTCACACAAGTATTGACACCGGGATTTATAGTGGAAACCCAATTTAGGAAAAACCACTTTGTAACATTTTATTGATATTTTCACTCTTCTAAAGTGAGCTTTGTGAGAAACCAACCCTGTCAATGGTTACAAACACACTGTCAGGTGTGACCCGGTTAAAGGATTTAAACCACTTTGTTAAAAGTGCACCTTATTATAGGACTTACATACATTCCATTATAATGCAACCTTGTTCAAAGGATTTATACAAATGACTTTTAGGTCAACCTCTGTTAAAAGGATTTTGACTAATACAATGGTTAGAAAGTAACAATAATATTGATCTAAAAACATACAACTAACTTTGCAAATATCAGATCCAATTCTGTATACATATGCTAGCTTACTGACTGTGATTCATTTCCATGTCCATTACTGACCTGCTCGGAAATCCCATCAAGCAATCACAACACTTCTCCTTCAGCCTTTTCTGCTTATACAATCAATAACAACAACAACTTCTCTAGCATCCTCTGCAACTCTCTTTTTCAACCTCATGCTTAGGTTTCCTTTATACTTCCTTATTTAGGTCGATACAAGTTTTGCCTCTTAATCTCCTTCGTAGATCTTAGGCTTAGGTCAAATTCATCGAATCCTTCCAACTTTTTGTTCTTCATCTATCCTTCTAGAAACAACTCAAATCTCCTTATAGATTTACGATAAAATGTTAAATAGAGTGCATTAAATTATTTCTTACAATAAATAAATAAATAAAGTCAACATGATTTACATAATCCAAGAATTCAACTATGTCGGCTGAGAATCTAAATTCTTTAGGTCAAATGTAAATTACTGATGCTCGGTCAATACTATGTTTAACTCTTCAGTCTTCTGTAGATAGCTCGGTCACCACTAGAATTATTTCCTCAGCTACTACTATTTTCCTCAGTAATTAACTAATGTTCGGTCAACATTGAATTTACTTTGCATATACTAGCTTGGTCGACATTAACATCACTCAGCTTAAACTAGATTTCTTCACTTTTGCTTAGTTAAGCCTAACAGTTTAGTCTTCATTCTCACTTAGATAAGAAATACATTATCTTATCATTGTGTCACATAGTCAAGTACCCATTGAACTATCAAGATAAATCAACCTTTCATTAGGTGCTATTGTTACCAACCTTGCCCACAACCTTCACAACAATCAAATAGATATAGTACTTTCTTACATAGCAATAGTCATACCAGTTCAGGCTTGACATCAATGACAATATGACAATTGATTCAATTGCAATTTCCAACACTTTATTTCCTTTTGTCATGGCTATGAACTATTTATTGGTGGTATGAAACTCTATTTATATTCAGCCTTAATGTTGCTTTTTTTATAAGCTTAAGGGTCTATTGTACAATAGTCCCATGAAATAATTCATTATTTTATTATTTATTGATGTATTTGTGTTACTATATTGTGTTTTTTTTAAAAATCTACATGATTATTTTACTACACAAATATAAGTAGCTATAGGTGAAGAAGGCACGAGAACAAATAAAATAGAGTCCAAATTTTTTGGTACAAAACTTGTGTTGAAAAGGAGCAATATTTTCTTATTTTTAGATTCCAAAAAGAGGAGCCGCATTGATAAGGTGAGAACTTTCATATAAATCAATCTTAACTGATTTTTTTCACCACAACAAGATAATAAAAAAATATAAGTTACTACCATTTGTTGTAAACATATCTTTTGTATGTCTGATGAAGGGTGCTCCCCTTAATACTACAAACACATAACAAAAATAGAGAAACAACAACAATAATATGCAAGAACAGAAAATTGGCTTCTTATTATCTCCACAAATGTGGAATTACAAACTTTCAGAATTACAATATGCAAAGCCACATGGGCATTCCCTTACAATATTCTGTAGGACAAAGCCTCAAATCAATACCCACATCTACTACCCAGAACTGCCCTAAACAACACTACGGGCCTTCTTTATATAGGCAATTTCCACCACCCGAGAAGGTTCTAGAAATTTAGCCCTTAGGGCCGACCAGACTTAGAATTATTTTATTTTACAATTTATTACATCAAAGTCGGCTCAAAATGAGTTTTCAAACCCAAACAGAAATTTTGAAGAAAAATTATTTTCTGCCATTTCAGGTGACCCAAATTTTGAAGACCATAAGTCATCGCTTGTTGACCCGATTGGCTATTATAACCCCATTCTGGAAACGCCACGAAGTGCTCTACAGGGTTGACCCATGCAATGCACCCGTCATCCAAATTTTCAACCTCATCTGGGGCCTCTAAAGCCTTCAAAATTGAGTTCAAAGTTTCTGTACCTTGCTGCCAATACCAAAAATCTTCAATATCTTCAAAACTACACCTGATCTAGCCATGAAACTTTGCTGGCAGACTGATATGACTGAGATGAACCTCCATATGTAAAATCATACATTCTAAGATTGTAAGACCAACTTACTAAAAATATCAAGTTTCCATAAATAGCAACTCTGCACAAGGTAGCCCTTATTGAATACAAAAATAGAAATATTTTTGGGTGATGCAAGATTGCTCTTACACCCAGGATGCTCCTGCATCAGACACCTGGGGTAATTTGAGAAGTGACTCTATCACGACTCAGGTGTGCAGAGGAAAACCAAGAAGGTTAACCTCCTCTTTTGTTAGCCATGATGAATCTTCAACAGGTCATCCTTTCCATTTGACCAAATACTCTTCATATGTCATGTTCCTTGTGCTTCTACCAACACGACTGTCCAGTATGTCTTCAATTTCCTTGATATTTGAACTGGTTGCTGGACTACTCCACTGTGCTGCTGCAACCTCATCTTTAACACCTCCTTCATGATACTCTGTCAAATCTGAAATGTTAAACACTGGTGAAATATTCAGCTTAGTAGGCAATTCTACCTCATATGCATTTCCTAAATCATGCTTCTTTAGTATCTTACATGGCCCAAACTTTTTCATTTTCAACTTGTTATATGTCCCAACCAAAAATTGCTCCTTCCGCAAATGAACCATGACTTCATCTCCAACCTGAAATTCCTTATGCCTCCTTTTCTCATCTGCCTTAACTTTATACTACGCATTCATCTTGGTAATATGCTTCCTCGCCTCCTCATGGATGTTCTTCAAGTGTACTGCAAAATCCTCAGCTTCAGCACTACTTATTTCTCCTTTATCTATCTTTCTCAATTCAGATGTATTTCTTGGACTACTTCCATATACAATCTGGAATGGTGATTTACCAGTGCTCTTGTTGATAGAATTATTGTATGGAAATTCTGCCTATGGTATAATCAAATCCCATCTTGTTGGCTTATCTCCAACCAAACATCTCAATAGATTTCCTAGACTTCTATTCACCATCTCTGTCTATCCATCAGTCTATGGATGATGTGATGAAATGAACTTCAAATCTGTCTTCAACTTCTTCCACAATATCCGCCAGAAATATCCAACAAACTTAGTATCTCGATCTGAAACTATGGTCTTTCGCAAACCATGTAGTCTCACCACTTCTCTGAAAAATAATTCTGCTACATGAATAGCATCATTAGTCTTCTTGCAGGGAATGAAATGTGCCATCTTCAAAAATCTGTCAACTACTACAAAAATTGAGTCATGTCCCCGCTGTGTCATCGGTAAACCAAGAACAAAGTCCATACTGATATCCTCCCAAGGCTTCTCTGGTACAGTTAATAGCTGATACAACCCTATATTTTGCTTCACTCCTTTCGCCATCTGACATACTCTGCAACTTTGTACAAACTTCTTCACATCTTACTGCAATTGTGGCCAATAATAATTCTCACCAACCAAAGCAAGGGTATTATCACGACCAAAATGTCCAGCCAATCCTCCACTGTGCTTCTCCTTGATGAAATTCTCCCTCATAGAACTTCATGGAATGCACAACTGACTCCCTCTGAATAGCATATCATCTCGGATGATAAATTCTAGCCATTTCATCCTGTCTAGAGTAACAGGTTCTGTACAAGCTTTCCAAGCTTCACCAAAATCAGGATCCTCTGGATACAAATTCTTGAGTTCCTTGACCCCAACCACTTCAATCTGCATCTCTGTCAGCAATAGTTGCCTTCTATTAAGGGCATTCGTAACCCTATTAGACTTTTCACTCCTGTGCTTCAAAAAAAATGTATAACTCTGCAAAAACTCAACCCATTTCAAATGCCTCTGATTCAAGTTTCCTTGACTATTCAAATATTGCAACGCTTGATGATCAGTATACAAAACGAACTCATTAGGAAGCAGATAATGTCTCCACTTCTTTAATGCTTGAACTATAGCATAAAATTCCTGATCATAGATAGAATATTTTCTCTTGGCATCATTTAACTTCTCACTGAAATAAGCAACAGGTTTACCTTCTTGGCTCATAACATCTCCTATTGCAGTACCACTAGCATCACAATCTACTTGAAACACCTTATTAAAATCTGGAAGTGCTAAAACAGGTTGTTCTGTGACTTTTTGTTTCAACAATTGAAAACTCTTTTCTGCCCCATTAGTCCACTTAAACTCTTTTCTATCCCCTCTCATTGTTTCAGTCAAGGGTCCACAAATACTGCTAAAATTTCTGATAAACTTTCTGTAAAAGCTAGCCAAACCATGAAAAGATCTTACCTCAGTAGCACTCCTTCGAGTAGGCCATTCAAGGATAGCCTATACCTTCTCTGGGTCCATTTTTAGACCTTCTGTTGAAACTACAAACCCCAAATACACTAACTCTTTCTTCACAAAACTGCACTTCTTCAAATTACTCAGCAATTTCTCATCTCTCAACTTCTCAAACACCATATGAATATGCATCATATGTTCCTCCAATATTTTTCTAAAAATCAAAATATCATCTAGGTAAACAATGACAAACTTACCCATAAATTATTTTAGAACCTCGTTCATGAGCCGCATGAAAGTGCTCGGTTCATTGGTTAGCCCAAAAGGCATGACTAGCCACTCATACAGTCCTTCATTTGTCTTGAAAGCAGTTTTCCATTCATCTCCTTCTCTGATCCGAATCTGGTGATATCCACTCTTCAGATCTATCTTTGAGAAATACACAGCTCCACTCAAACAATCCATAATATCATCCATTCGTGGCATTGGAAACCTATACTTGATTGTGATCTTGTTTATTGCTCTGGAATCTATACACATCCTCCATTCTCCATTCTTATTTGGTGCTAATACCACTGGTACAGCACAGGGACTCAGACTCTCTCGAATCAACCCCTTCTGTAATAACTCGTGTATTTGTCTGTTTAACTCTTCACTTTCTACTGGTGTCATTCTATGCGTTGCCTTATTTGGAAAACTAGATCCTGGAATCAAATCCATCTGATGACTGATCTTCGTTACTGGTGGTAATCCATAAGGTACATTATCAGATACAATATCCTGAAACTTATTCAACAAATCTGCAACCTCTACAGGTACATCCTCTATTTCTTCTTTACTAGCTTTTGGAATTAAAGTAAAACACACATGCTCATGCATCATACCGTCTAGGAATTTTCTTCCATCAACAAAAGTTATTCTTGCATTACCACATACCTTTTCTTCGGTATCCTTCAATGGCTTTAGCTTATGCCGCACTCCATCCTTTGTTAGGGAATAGGTATTCAAATGACCATCCTGTACAACACATCTGTCAAACTGCCACGGTCTACCCAACAACATATGACATGCATCCATAAATATTATATCACATAGTACCTCATCTTGGTACCCGCTGATCTTGAACTTTACCAAGCACTGTTCACTGACCATGACCTTGTGGTCATCCTGCACTTAGGCAATCTGATATAGATGTGGGTGTTTCTATCTCTTGAGCTTCAACTTTTTCACCATCTCTTCTGACACCAAATTGTCAGTGCTTCCACTATCAATAATCACATCACAACATTTACCCTCACACTTGCATCTAGTGCGAAACAGGATCCTCCTTTGTTTAGGTTCATTCTCACCACTCAGCAAGACTCTTCTATTAATTAGCATTTCTCCTCTTTTAGCATCTTTAGAATTTGAGGATCTAGCATCTTCATCTACATGCGCAACTCTGGCCTAGCCTTCATTTCTTCTGTCTGTTCTACTTTGGTGCTGAGGACATTCAAATGCCCTATAACCTTCTTCTCCATAGTGAAAACACGTTCCACGGAAGCCTCCTCTTCCTGAACCTTGTCCTCTTCCTCTTCCTCTCTGATCTCTATTATTATGATCTTAGAAATGATTGGAATTGTTTCCTCTCTGATTCTAGCTGCTACTGGCCTCATCCTTCTTTTTCGAATCTTCATTACGGCCACCATATGACCATCCACCAGATCTTCCACCACAACCTCTTCCATTTTGTCTGCTATCAAACTTGTTGTTCAAATTTTCCTCTACTTTTAGTGCAAACTTGTATGCCTCCTCAATACTGTTCATTCAAACCAGATTCAACTCTTCCTAAATGCTTGGCCTTAACCCATTAAGGTATCGGGCAACTTTCTCCTTATCAGCTTCTGCATGGCCTGTTCTGATGAGGAGTCGATAGAACTCCTCTGTATACTCCTGAACAGATCTTCCTCCTTGCTTCAAACTTTGCATTTTCTTTAGTAGGTCAAGCTCATAATCAATAGGAATGAACTGGCAATTCAATTTATCCACCATTCGATCCCATCTTGTGATTTTATCTTTCCCTCTTCTATTTCACGCCAATTGAATCTCTTGGCACCAAATCTTCGCATGACCTTTCAGTCTGGCCTTCGCAAATTTGACCCTATCAGGATCCTCAACATCTTCATACTCAAAATATTCCTCACATTCATTGATCCCGTCGATCAATTCCTCTTGGTTAAGATTTCCAAAAAATGTAGGAACCTTAATCTTAGGTCTTTTCCCAATCTTGGAAATCGAACGAAAAAGTCTTTCTTCCTCCTGGTTCACAACTTCAGCTTCTCCTTCTTGATATTCTTCTTCGGCTTCATCCTCACTTTCGTCTCTGACATTAAGATTCATTCCTCTGCGAATCTCTTCTTGCAATGCTCACACTTGTCTCTGCAGCTCTCTAACCTCAGCTGTCACAGCACCAGCTCTTCCGCCACGTTCTCTTGGTGGAGGCATTTTCACGATTTGTATTGAAACCCTAACCACGGTCCTGGTGCAAACTACCTCACAGTCGGTGATCAGTTTACACACTCAAGAACTCCTGCTCCGATACCACTTGATGAAGGGTGCTCCCCTTAATACCACAAACACATAACAGAAATAGAGAAACAACAATAATAATATGCAAGAACAGAAAATTGGCTTCTTATTATCTCCACAAATGTGGAATTAAAAACTTTCAGAATTACAATATGCAAAGCCACATGGTCATTCCCTTACAATATTCTGTAGGACAAAGCCTCGAATCAATACCCAGATCTACTATCTAGAATTGCCCTAAACAACACTACGGGCCTTCTTTATATAGGCAATTTCCACCACCCGAGAAGGTTCTAAAAATTTAGCCCTTAGGGCTGACCAGACTTAGAATTATTTTATTTTACAATTTATTACAAGAAAGTCAGCTCAAAATGACTTTTGAAACCCAAACAAAAATTTTGAAGAAAAAATATTTTCTGCCATTTCAGGTGACCCAACTTTCGAAGACCATAAGTCATCGCCTATTGACCCGATTGGCTATTATAACCCCATTCTGGAAATGCCACGAAGCACTCTACAGGCTTGACTCATGTAAAATGGCCGTCACCCAAATTTTCAACCTCATCCAAGGCCTCTAAAGCCTTCAAAATTGAGTTCAAAGTTTCTGTACCCTTCTGCCAATACCGAAAATCTTCAATATCTTCAAAACTACACTTGATCTACACAAGAAACATTGCTGGTAGGCTGATATGATAGAGATGAACCTCCATATGTAAAATCAGACATTCCGAGATCGTAAGACCAACTTACTAAAAATAGCAAGTTTTCATAAATAGCAACTCTGCACAAGGTAGCCCTTATTGAATACAAAAATAGAAATATTTTTGGGTGATGCAAGATTGCTCTTACACCCAGGATGCTCCTGCATCAGACACCCGAGGTAATTTGAGAAGTGACCCTGTCACGACCCATGTGTGCAGAGGAAAACCAAGACAGTTAACCTCCTCATTTGTTAGCCATGATGAATCTTCAACAGGTCATCCTTTTCATTTGACCAAATAATCTTCATATGTCCTATTCCTTGTGCTTCTACAAACACGACTCTCTAGTATGTCTTCAATTTCCTTGATATCTGAACTGGTTGCTGGACTACTCTACTGTGCTACTACAACCTCATCTTCAACACCTCCTTCATGATACTCTGTCAAATCTGAAATGTTAAACACTGGTGAAATATTCAGCTTAGTAGGCAATTCTACCTCATATGCATTTCATGAATCATGCTTCTTCAGTATCTTACATGGCCCAAACTTCTTCATTTTCAACTTGTTATATGTCCCAACCAGAAATCGCTCCTTCCGCAAATGAACCATGACTTCATCTCCAACCTGAAATTCCTTATGCCTCCTTTTCTCATCTGCCTTAGCCTTATATTGCGCATTCATCGTGGTAATATTCTTCCTCACCTCGTCATGGATATTCTCCAAGTGTTCTGCAAAATCGTCAGCTTCAGCACTACTTATTTCTCCTTTATCTATCTTTTTCAATTCAGATGCATTTCTTGGACTACTTCCATATACAATCTAGAATGGTGATTTACCAGTGCTCCTGTTGATAGAATTATTGTATGCAAATTCTGCCTGTGGTAAAATCAAATCCCATCTTGTTGGCTTATCTCCAACCAAACATCTCAATAGATTTCCTAGACTTCTATTCACCACCTCTGTTTGTCCATCAGTCTATGGAGGATGTGATGAATTGAACTTCAAATCTGTCTTCAACTTCTTCCACAATGTCCGCCAGAAATATCCAAAAAACTTAGTATCTCGATCTGAAACTATGGTCTTTGGCAAACCATGTAGTCTCACCACTTCTCTGAAAAATAATTCTGCTACATGAACAGCATCATTAGTGTTCTTGCAGGGAATGAAATGTGCCATCTTCAAAAATCTGTCAACTACTACAAAAATTGAGTTATGTCCCCGCTGTGTCCTTCGTAAACCAAGAACAAAGTCCATACTGATATCCTCCCAAGGCTTCTCTAGTCCAGGTAATGGCTGATACAACCTTATATTTTGCTTCACTCCTTTCGGCATCTAACATGCTCTGCAAATTTGTACAAACTTCTTCACATCTTGCTACAATTGTGGCCAATAATAATTCTCACCAACCAAAGCAAGGGTTTTATCACGACCAAAATGTCCAGCCAATCCTCCACTATGCGTCTCCTTGATGAGATTCTCCCTCATAGAACTTCGTGGAATGCACAACTGACTACCTCTGAATAGCATATCATCTTGGATGATAAAATCCAGCCATTTCATCCTGTCTAGAGTAACAGGTTCTATACAAGCTTTCCAAGCTTCACCAAAATCAAGATCCTCTGGATACAAATTCTTCAGTTCCTTGAACCCAACCACTTCAATCTATATCTCTGTCAGCAATAGTTGCCTTCTGCTAAGGGCATCCACAACCCTATTAGACTTTTCACTCCTGTGCTTCAAAACAAATGTATAACTCTGCAAAAACTCAACCCATTTCAAATGCCTCTGATTCAAGTTTCCTTGACTATTCAAATATTGCAATGCTTGATGATCAGTATACAAAACAAAATCTTTAGGAAGCAGATAATGTCTCCACTTCTTTAATGACTGAACTATAGCATAAAATTCCTGATCATAGACAGAATATTTTCTCTTAGCATCATTTAACTTCTCACTGAAATAAGCAACAGGTTTACCTTCTTGGCTCATAACATCTCCTATTGCAGTACCACTAGCATCACAATCTACTTGAAACACCTTATTAAAATCTGGAAGTGCTAAAATAGGTTGTTCTGTGACTTTTTGTTTCAACAATTGAAAACTCTTTTCTACCCCATTAGTCCACTTAAACTCTTTTCTATCCCCTCTCATTGTTTCAGTGAAGGGTCCACAAATACTGCTAAAATTTCTGATAAAATTTCTATAAAAGCTAGCCAAACCATGAAAAGATCTTACCTCAGTAGCACTCCTTAGAGTAGGCCATTCAAGGATAGCCTATACCTTCTCTGGGTCCATTTTTAGACCTTCTGCAAAAACTACAAACCCCAAATACACCAACTCTTTCTTCACAAAATTGCACTTCTTCAAATTAATCAACAATTTCTCATCTCTCAACTTCTAAAACACCATATGAATATGCATCATATGTTCCTCCAATGTCTTGCTAAAAATCAAAATATCATCTAGGTAAACAATGACAAACTTACCCATAAATTCTTTTAGAACCTCGTTCATGAGTCGCATGAAAGTGCTCGGTGCATTGGTTAGCCCAAAAGGCATGACTAGCCACTCATACAGTCTTTCCTTTGTCTTCAAGGTAGTTTTTCATTCATCTCCTTCTCTGATCTGAATCTAGAGATATCCACTCTTCAGATCTATCTTTGAGAAATACACAGCTCCACTCAAACAATCTATAATATCATCCATTCGTGGTAATGGAAACTTATACTTGATTGTGATCTTGTTTATTGCTCTGGAATCTGTACACATCCTCCATTCTCCATTCTTCTTTGGTGCTAATACCACTGGTACAGCACAGGGACTCAGACTCTCTCGAATCAACCCCTTCTGCAATAACTCATGTACTTGTCTGTTCAACTCTTCACTTTCTATTGGTGTCATTCTATGCGCTGCCTTGTTTGGCAAACTGGCTCCTATAATCAAATCCATTTGATGACTGATCTTCCTTTCCGGTGGTAATCCATAAGGTAGATTATCAGATACAATATCCTAAAACTTATTCAAAAAATCTGCAACCTCTACAGGTACATCCTCTACTTCTTCTTTACTAGCTTTTAGAATTAAAGAAAAACACACATGCTCATGCCTCATACTATCTAGAAATTTTCTTCCATCAACAAAAGTTATTCTTGCATTACAACATACCTTTTCTTCGGTCTCCTTCAATGGCTTTAGCTTATGCTGCACTCCATCCTTTGTTAGGGAATAGGTATTCACATGACCATCGTGTATAGCACATCTGTCACACTGCCATGGTCTACCCAACAACATATGACATGCATCCATAGATATTATATCACATAGTACCTCATCTTGGTACCCGCCGATCTTGAACTTTACCAGGCACTGTTCACTAACCATGACCTTGTGGTCATCCTGCACCTAGGCAATCTGATATGGATGTGGGTGTTTCTGTCTCTTGAGCTTCAACTTTGTCACCATCTTTTCTAACACCAAATTGTCAGTGCTTCCACTATCAATAATCACATCACAACATTTACCCTTACACTTGCATCTAGTGCGAAACAGGCTCCTCCTTTGTTCAGGTTCATTCTCACCATTCAGCAAGACTCTTCTGTTAATTAGCATTTCTTCTCTTTTAGTATCTTCAGAATTTGAGGATCTAGCATCTTCGTCTACATGTGGAACTCTGGCCTGGCCTTCATTTCTTTTGTCTGTTCTGTCTTGGTGCTGAGGACATTCAAATGCCCTATGACATTCTTCTCCACAGTGAAAACACGTTCCATGGAAGCCTCCTCTTCCTGAACCTTGTCCTCTTCCTCTTCCTCTCTGATCTCTATTATTCTGATCTTGGAAATGATTGGAATTGTTTCCTCTCTGATTCTAGCTGCTACTGGCCTCATCCTTCTTTTTTGGATTTTCATTTCGGCCACCATATGACTGTCCACTAGATCTTCCACCATGACCTCTTCCATTTTGTCTACTCTCAAACTTCTTGTTCAAATTTTCCTCTACTTTTAGGGCAAACTGGTATGCTTCCTCAATACTGTTCCTTCAAACCAGATTCAACTCTTCCTAAATGCTTGGCCTTAACCCATTAAGGTATCGGGCAACTTTCTCCTTATCAGCTTATGCATGGCCTATTCTGATGAGGAGTCGATAGAACTCGTCTGTATACTCCTGAACAGATCTTCCTGCTTGCTTTAAATGTGACATTTTATTTAGTAGGTCAAGCTCATAATCAACAGCAATGAACTGTCACTTCAATTTATCCACCTTCTGATACCATCTTGTGATTTTATCTTTCCCTTTTCTATTTCACTCCAATTGAATCTCTTGCCACCAAATCTTCGCATGACCTTTCAGTCTGGCCTTCACAAATTTGACCCTATTAGGATCCTCCACATCTTCATACTTAAAATATTCCTCACATTCATTGATCTAGTCGATCAATTCCTCTAGGTTAAGATTTCCAGAAAATGTAGGAACCTCAATCTTAGGTCTTTTCCCAATCTTGGAAATCGCCCGAAAAAGTCTTTCTTCCTCCTGGTGCACAACTTTGGCTTCTCCTTCTTGATATTCTTCTTCGGCTTCATCCTCACTTTCATCTCTGACATTAAGATTCATTCCTCTGTGAATCTCTTTTTGCAATGCTCCCACTTGTCTCTGCAGCTCTCTAACCTCAGGTGTCACAGCACCATCTCTTCCGCCACGTTCTCTTCATGGAGGCATTTTCACGATGCACGCTGAAACCCTAACCACGGTCCTGGTGCAAACTGCCTCACAGTCGGTGATCAGTTTACACACTGAAGAACTCCTGCTCTGATACCACTTGATGAAGGGTGCTCGCCTTAATACCACAAACACATAACAGAAAAAGAGAAACAACAACAATAATATGCAAGAACAAAAAATTGGCTTCTTATTATCTCCATAAATGTGGAATTACAAACTTTCAGAATTACAATATGAAAAGCCACATGGGCATTCACTTACAATATTCTGTAGGACAAAGCCTTGAATCAATACCCAGATCTACTACCCAGAATTGCCCTAAACAACACTACGGGCCTTCTTTATATAGGCAATTTCCACCACCCGAGAAGGTTCTAGAAATTTAGCCCTTAGGGCCTACCAGACTTAGAATTATTTTATTTTATAATTTATTACATCAAAGTTGGCTCAAAATGAGTTTTGAAACCCAAACAGAAATTTTGAAGAAAAATTATTTTTTGCCATTTCAGGTGACCCAAATTCCAAGGACCATAAGTCATCGCCCGTTGACCCGATTGGCTATTATAACCCCATTCTGGAAACACCACGAAGCGCTTTATAGGCTTGACCTGTGCAATGCGCTCATCACCGAAATTTTCAACCTCATGCGGGGCCTCTAAAGCCTTCAAAATTGAGTTTGAAGTTTCTATACCCTGCTGCCAATACTGAAAATCTTCAATATCTTCAAAACTACACCTGATCTAGCCATGAAACTTTGCTGGCAGGCTGATATGACTGAGATGAACCTCCATATGTAAAATCAAACATTCCGAGATCGTAAGACCAACTTACTAAAAATAGCAAGTTTCCATAAATAGCAACTCTGCACAAGGTAGCCCTTATTGAATACAAAAATAGAAATATTTTTGGATGATGCAAGATTGCTCTTACACCTAGGATGCTCCTGCATCAGACACCCGGGGTAATTTGAGAAGTGACCCTGTCACGACTCAGGTGTGCAGAGGAAAACCAAGACAGTTAATCTCCTCCTTTGTTAGCCATGATGAATCTTCAACAGGTCATCCTTTCCATTTGACCAAATACTCTTCATATGTCATGTTCCTTGTGCTTCTACCAACACGACTGTCCAGTATGTCTTCAATTTCCTTGATATCTGAACTGGTTGCTGGACTACTCCACTGTGCTGCTGCAACCTCATCTTCAACACCTCCTTCATGATACTTTGTCAAATCTGAAATGTTAAACACTGGTGAAATATTCAACTTAGTAGGCAATTCTACCTCATATGAATTTCCTGAATCATGCTTCTTCAGTATCTTACATGGCCCAAACTACTTCATTTTCAACTTGTTATATGTCCCAACCGGAAATCTCTCATTCCGCAAATGAACCATGACTTCATCTCCAACCTGAAATTCCTTATGCCTCCTTTTCTCATCTACCTTAGCTTTATACTACGCATTCATCTTTGTAATATACTTCCTCACCTCCTCATGGATGTTCTTCAAGTGTTCTGCAAAATGTTTAGCTTCAGCACTAGTTATTTTTCCTTTATCTATCTTTCTCAATTCAGATGCATTTCTTGGACTACTTCCATATACAATCTGGAATGGTGATTTACGAGTGCTCCTGTTGATAGAATTATTGTATGCAAATTTTGCCTGTGGTAAAATCAAATCCCATCCTGTTGGCTTATCTCCAACCAAACATCTCAACAGATTTCTCAGACTTCTATTCACCACCTCTGTCTGTCCATCAGTCTATGGATGATGTGATGAACTGAACTTCAAATCTATCTTCAACTTCTTCCACAATGTCCGCTAGAAATATCCAACGAACTTAGTATCTCGATCTGAAACTATGGTCTTTGGAAAACCATGTAGTCTCACCACTTCTCTGAAAAATAATTCTGCTACATGAACAACATCATTAGTGTTCTTGTAGGGAATGAAATGTGCCATCTTAAAAAATCTGTCAACTACTATAAAAATTGAGTCATGTCCCCGCTATGTCCTCGGTAAACCAAGAACAAAGTCCATACTCATATACTCTCAACGCTTCTCTGGTATAGGTAATGGCTGATACAACCATGTATTTTTCTCACTCCTTTCACCATCTGACATACTCTGCAACTCTGTACAAACTTTTTCACATCTTGCTGCAATTGTGGCCAATAATAATTTTCACCAACCAAAGCAAGGGTTTTATCACAGCCAAAATGTCCATCCAATCCTCCACTATGCTTCCCCTTGATGAGATTCTCTCTCATAGAACTTCATGGAATGCACAACTAACTCTCTCTAAATAGCATATCATCTTGGATGATAAAATCTAGCCATTTCATCCTGTCTAGAGTAACAAGTTCTGTACAAGCTTCACCAAAATCAGGATCCTCTGGATACAAATTCTTGAGTTCCTTGAACCCAACCACTTCAATCTGCATCTTTGTCGGCAATAGTTTCCTTCTACTAAGGGCATCCGCAACCCTATTAGACTTTCCACTCCTGTGCTTCAAAATAAATGTATAACTCTGCAAAACTCAACCCATTTCAAATGCCTCTGATTCAACTTTCGTTGACTATTCAAATATTGCAACGCTTGATGATTAGTATACAAAAAAAACTCCTTAGGAAGCAGATAATGTTTGCACTTCTTTAATGCCTGAACTATAGCATAAAATTCCTGATCATAGACAGAATATTTTCTCTTGGCATCATTTAACTTCTCACTGAAATAAGCAACAGGTTTATCTTCTTGGCTCATAACATCTCCTATTGTAGTACCACTAGTATCACAATCTACTTGAAACACCTTATTAAAATCTAGAAGTGCTAAAATAGGTTGTTCTGTGACTTTTTGTTTCAACAATTGAAAACTCTTTTCTGCCCCATTAGTCCACTTAAATTCTTTTCTATCCCCTCTCATTATTTCAGTCAAGGGTCCAAAAATACTGCTAAAATTTTGGATAAACTTTCTGTAAAAGCTAGCGAAACCATGAAAAGATCTTACCTCAGTAGCACTCCTTGGAGTAGGCCATTCAAGGATAGCCTGTACCTTCTCTAGGTCCATTTTTAGACCTTCTGCTGAAACTACAAACCTCAAATACACTCACTCTTTCTTCACAAAAATGCACGTCTTCAAATTAATCAACAATTTTTGATCTCTCAACTTCTCAAACACCATATGAATATGCATCATATGTTCCTCCAATAGCTTGCTAAAAATCAAAATATCATCTAGGTAAACAATGACAAACTTACCCATAAATTCTTTTAGAACCTCGTTCATGAGCCGCATGAAAGTGCTCGGTGCATTGGTTAGCCCAAAAGGCATGACTCGCCACTCATACAGTCATTCCTTTGTCTTGAAGGCAGTTTTCCTTTCATCTCCTTCTCTGATCCGAATCTAGTGATATCCACTCTTCAGATCTATCTTTGAGAAATACACAGCTCCACTCAAACAATCCATAATATCATCCATTCGTGGCAATGAAAACCTATACTTGATTATGATCTTGTTTATTGCTCTGGAATCTATACACATCCTCCGTTCTCCATTCTTCTTTGGTGCTAATACCCCTAGTATAGCACAGGGACTCAGACTCTCTTGAATCAACCCCTTCTATAATAACTCATGTACTTGTCTGTTCAACTCTTCACTTTCTGCTGGTGTCATTCTATGCACTCCCTTGTTTGGCAAACTGGCTCCTAGAATCAAATCCATCTGATGACTGATCTTCCTTACTGGTGGTAATTCATAAGGTACATTATCAGATACAATATCTTGAAACTTATTCAATAAATCTGCAACCTCTACAGGTACATCCTCTACATCTTCTTTACTAGCTTTTGGAATTAAATCAAAACACACATGCGCATGCCTCATACCGTCTAGGAATTTTTTTCCATCAACAAAAGTTATTCTTGCATTACAACATACCTTTTCTTTGGTATCTTTCAATGGCTTTAGCTTATGCCACACTCCATCCTTTGTTAGGGAATAGGTATTCGCATGACCATCGTGTACAGCACATCTGTCAAACTGCCACGGTCTACCCAACAACATATGACATGCATCCATAGATATTATATCACATAGTACCTCATCTTGGTACCCACTGATCTTGAACTTTACCAGGCACTGTTCACTGACCATGACCTTGTGGTCATCCTGCACTTAGGCAATCAGATATAGATGTGGGTGTTTCTGTCTCTTGAGCTTCAACTTTGTCACCATCTCTTCTGACACCAAATTGTCAGTGCTTCCACTATCAATAATCACATCACAACATTTACCCTCACACTTGCATCTAGTGCGAAACAGGATCCTCCTTTGTTTAGGTTCATTCTCACCACTCAGCAAGACTCTTCTGTTAATTAGCATTTCTCCTCTTTCAGCATCTTCAGAATTTGAGGATCTAGCATCTTCATCTACATGCGCAACTCTGGCCTAACCTTCATTTCTTCTGTCTGTTCTTCCTTGGTGCTGAGGACATTCAAATGCCCTATAACCTTCTTCTCCATAGTGAAAACACGTTCCACGGAAGCCTCCTCTTCCTGAACCTTGTCCTCTTCCTCTTCCTCTCTGATCTCTATTATTCTGATCTTGGAAACGATTGGAATTGTTTCCTCTCTGATTCTGGCTGCTACTGGCCTCATCCTTCTTTTTCAAATCTTCATTTCGGCCACCATATGACCATCCACCAGATCTTCCACCACGACCTCTTCCATTTTGTCTGCTATCAAACTTCTTGTTCAACTTTTCCTCTACTTTTAGGGCAAACTTGTATGCCTCCTCAATACTGTTCATTCGAACTAGATTCAACTCTTCCTAAATGCTTGGCCTTAACCCATTAAGGTATCGGGCAAGTTTCTCCTTATCAGCTTCTGCATGGCCTGTTCTGATGAGGAGTCGATAGAACTCCTCTGTATACTCCTGAATAGATCTTCCTGCTTGCTTCAAACTTTTCATTTTTTTTAGTAGGTCAAGCTCATAATTAACAGGAATGAACTGTCGTTTCAATTTATCCACCATCCGATCCCATCTTGTGATTTTATCTTTCCCTCTTCTATTTCGCTCCAATTGAATCTCTTGGCACCAAATCTTCGCATGACCTTTCAGTCTGGCCTTCACAAATTTGACCCTATTAGGATCCTCAATATCTTCATACTCAAAATATTCCTTACATTCATTGATCTAGTCGATCAATTCTTCTGGGTTAAGATTTTTAGAAAATGTAGGAACCTCAATCTTAGGTCTTTTCCCAATCTTGGAAATCGCCCAAAAAAGTCTTTCTTCCTCATGGTTCACAACTTCAGCTTCTCCTTCTTGATATTCTTCTTCGGCTTCATCCTCACTTTCATCTCTGACATTAAGATTCATTCCTCTGCGAATCTCTTCTTGCAATGCTTGCACTTGTCTCTGCAGCTCTCTAACCTCAGGTGTCACAGCACCAACTCTTCCACCACGTTCTCTACGTGGAGGCATTTTTGCGATGCGTGCTGAAACCCTAACGACGGTCCTGGTGCAAACTGCCTCACAGTCAGTGATCGGTTTACACACTCAAGAACTGCTGCTCTAATACCACTTGATGAAGGGTGCTCCCCTTAATACCACAAACACATAACAGAAATAGAGAAACAACAATAATAATATGCAAGAACAGAAAATTGGCTTCTTATTATCTCCACAAATGTGGAATTACAAACTTTCAGAATTACAATATGCAAAGCCACATAGGCATTCTCTTAGAATATTCTATAGGACAAAGCTTTGAATGAATACCCAGATCTACTACCCAGAACTGCCCTAAACAACACTACGGGCCTTCTTT
This sequence comes from Chamaecyparis obtusa, assembly GCA_027943335.1. Lineage (NCBI taxonomy): Eukaryota > Viridiplantae > Streptophyta > Pinopsida > Cupressales > Cupressaceae > Chamaecyparis > Chamaecyparis obtusa. The sequence continues at coordinate 457,514 of BSBK01005822.1, forward strand.
ATATAGGCAATTTCCACCACCCGAGAAGGTTCTAAAAAATTAGCCCTTAGGGCCGACCAGACTTAGAATTATTTTATTTGACAATTTATTACATCAAAGTCGGCTCAAAATGAGTTTTGAAACCCAAACAGAAATTTTGAAGAAAAATTGTTTTCTGCCATTTCAGGTGACCCAACTTCCGAAGACCATAAGTCATCGCCCGTTGACCCGATTGGCTATTATAACCTCATTCTGGAAATGCCACGAAGTGCTCTACAGGCCTGACCCATGTTAAGCGCTTGTCACCCAAATTTTCAACCTCATCCGGGGCCTCTAAAGCCTTCAAAATTGAGTTTGAAGTTTCTGTACCCTGCTGCCAATTCCGAAAATCTTCAATATCTTCAAAACTACACCTGATCTAGCCATGAAACTTTGCTAGTAGGCTGATATGACTGAGATGAACCTCCATATGTAAAATCAGACATTCTGAGATCGTAAGAACAACTTACTAAAAATAGCAAGTTTCCATAAATAGCAACTCTGCACAAGGTAGCCCTTATTGAATATAAGAGCAGAAATATTTTTGGGTGATGGAAGATTGCTCTTACACCCAGGATGCTGCTGCATCAGACACCCGGGGTAATTTGAGAAGTGACCCTGTCACGACTCAGGTGTGCAGAGGAAAACCAAGATGGTTAACATCATCCTTTGTTAGCCATGATGAATCTTCAACAGGTCGTCCTTTCCATTTGACCAAATACTCTTCATATGTCCTGTTCCTTGTGCTTCTACCAAGACAACTGTCTAGTATGTCTTCAATTTCCTTGATATCTGAACTGGTTGCTGGACTACTCCAATGTGCTGCTACAACCTCATCTTCAACACCTCCTTCATGATACTCTGTCAAATCTGAAATATTAAACACTGGTGAAATATTCAGCTTAGTATGCAATTCTACCTCATATGCATTTCCTGAATCATGCTTCTTCAGTATCTTACATGGCCCAAACTTCTTCATTTTCAACTTGTTATATGTCTCAACTGAAAATCGCTCCTTCCGCAAATGACCCATGACTTCATCTCCAACCTGAAATTCCTTATGCCTCCTTTTCTCATCTGGCTTAGCCTTATACTGCGCATTCATCTTGGTAATATGCTTTCTCACCTCCTCATGGATGTTCTTCAAGTGTTCTACAAAATCCTTAGCTTCAGCAGTACTTATTTCTCCTTTATCTATCTTTCTCAATTCAGATGCATTTCTTGGACTACTTCCATATACAATTTGGAATGGTGATTTACCAGTCCTCCTGTTGATAGAATTATTGTATGCAAATTCTGCCTATGGTAAAATCAAATCCCATCCTGTTGGCTTATCTCCAACCAAACATCTCAACAGATTTCTCAGACTTCTATTCACCACCTCTGTCTGTCCATCAGTCTGTGGATGATGTGATGAACTGAACTTCAAATTTGTCTTCAACTTCTTCCACAATGTCCGCCAGAAATATCCAACAAACTTAGTATCTCAATCTGAAACTATGGTCTTTGGCAAACCATGTAGTCTCACCACTTCTCTGAAAAATAATTCTGCTACATGAACAACATCATTAGTCTTCTTGCAAGGAATGAAATGTGCCATCTTCAAAAATCTGTCAACTACTATAAAAATTGAGTCATGTCCCTGTTGTGTCCTCGGTAAACCAAGAACAAAGTCCATACTGATATCCTCCCAAGGCTTCTCTGGTATAGGTAATGGCTGATACAACCCTGTATTTTGCTTCACTCCTTTTGCCATCTGACATACTCTGCAACTCTGTACAAACTTCTTCACATCTTGCTGCAATTGTGGCCAATAATAATTCTCACCAACCAAAGCAAGGGTTTTATCATGACCAAAATGTCCAGCCCATCCTCCACTATGCTTCTCCTTGATGAGATTCTCCCTCATAGAACTTCATGGAATACACAACTGACTCCCTCTGAATAGCATATCATCTTGGATGATAAAATCTAGTCATTTCATCCTGTCTAGAGTAACAGGTTCTGTACAAGCTTTCCAAGCTTCACCAAAGTCAAGATCCTCTGGATACAAATTCTTGAGTTCCTTGACCCCAACCACTTCAATCTGCATCTTTGTCAACAATAGTTGCCTTCTGCTAAGGGCATCCGCAACCCTATTAGACTTTCCACTCCTGTGCTTCAAAACAAATGTATAACTCTGCAAAAACTCAACCCATTTCAAATGCCTCTGATTCAACTTTCCTTGACTATTCAAATATTGCAACGCTTGATGATCAGTATATAAAATAAACTCCTTAGGAAGCAAATAATGTCTCCACTTCTTTAATGCCTGAACTATAGCAGAAAATTTTTGATCATAGACAGAATATTTTCTCTTGGCATCATTTAACTTCTCACTGAAATAAGCAACACGTTTACCTTCTTGGCTCATAACAGCTTCTATTGCAGTACCACTAGCATCACAATCTACTTGAAACACCTTATTAAAATCTGGAAGTGCTAAAATAGGTTGTTCTGTAACTTTTTGTTTCAACAATTGAAAACTCTTTTCTGCCCCATTAGTCCACTTAAACTCTTTTCTATCCCCTCTCATTGTTTCAGTCAAGGGTCCACAAATACTGCTAAAATTTCTGATAAACTTTCTGTAAATGCTAGCCAAACCATGAAAAGATCTTACCTCAGTAGCACTCCTTGGAGTAGGCCATTCAAGGATAGCCTGTACCTTCTTTGGGTCCATTTTTAGAGCTTCTGCTGAAACTACAAACCCCAAATACACTAACTCTTTCTTCACAAAACTGCACTTCTTCAAATTAATCAACAATTTCTCATCTCTCAACTTCTCAAACACCATACGAATATGCATCATATGTTCCTCCAATGTCTTGATAAAAATCAAAATATCATCTAGGTAAATAATGACAAACTTACCCAGAAATTCTTTTAGAACCTCGTTCATGAGCCGCATGAAAGTGCTCGGTGCATTGGTTAGCCCAAAAGGCATGACTAGCCACTCATACAGTCCTTCCTTTGTCTTGAAGGTATTTTTTCCTTCATCTCATTCTCTGATCCGAATCTGGTGATATCTACTCTTCAGATCTATCTTTGAGAAATACACAGCTCCACTCAAACAATCCATAATATCATCCATTCATGGCTATGGAAACCTATACTTGATTTTGATCTTGTTTATTGCTCTGGAATCTGTACACATCCTGCATTATCCATTCTTCTTTGGTGCTAATACCGCTGGTACAACACAGGGACTCAGACTCTCTCGAATCAATGCCTTCTGCAATAACTCATGTACTTGTCTATTCAACTCTTCACTTTCTGCTGGTGTCATTCTATGCACTGCCTTGTTTGGAAAACTGGCTCTGAGAATCAAATCCATCTGATGACTGATCTTCTTTACCGGTGGTAATCCATAAGGTACATTATTAGATACAATATCTTGAAACTTATTCAACAAATCTGCAACCTCTATAGGTACATCCTCTACTTCTTCTTTACTAGCTTTTGGAATTAAAGCAAAACACACATGCTTATGCCTCATACCGTCTAAGAATTTTCTTCCATCAACAAAAGTTATTCTTGCATTACCACATACCTTTTCTTCAGTCTCCTTCAATGGCTTTAGCTTATGCCACACTCCATCCTTTGTTAGGGAATAGGTATTCGCATGACCATCATGTACAGCACATCTGTCAAACTGCCACGGTCTTCCCAACAACATATGACATGCATCCATAGATATTATATCACATAGTACCTCATCTTGGTACCTGCCGATCTTGAACTTTACCAGGCACTGTTCACTGACCATGACCTTGTGGTCATCCTGCACCCAGGCAATCCAATATGGATGTGGGTGTTTCTATCTCTTGAGTTTCAACTTTGTCACCATCTCTTCTAACACCAAATTGTCAGTGCTTCCACTATCAATAATCACATCACAACATTTAACCTCACACTTGCATCTCATGCGAAACAGGCTCCTCCTTTGTTCAGGTTCATTCTCACCACTCAGCAAGACTCTTCTGTTAATTAGCGTTTCTCCTTTTTCAGCATCTTCAGAATTTGAGGATCTAGCATCTTCATCTACATGTGCAACTCTGGCCTGGCCTTCATTTCTTCTGTCTATTCTGCCTTGGCGCTGAGGACATTCAAATGCCCTATGACCTTCTTCTTCATAGTGAAAATACGTTCCACGGAAGCCTCCTCTTCCTGAACCTTGTCCTCTTCCTCTTCCTCTCTGATCTCTATTATTCTGATCTTGGAAACGATTGGAATTGTTTCCTCTCTGATTTTGGCTGCTACTAGCCTCATCCTTCTTTTTTGGATCTTCATTTTGGCCACCATATGACCATCCACCAGATCTTCCACCACGACCTCTTCCATTTTGTCTGCTCTCAAATTTCTTGTTCAATTTTTCCTCTACTTTTAGGGCAAACTGGTATGCCTCCTCAATACTGTTCATTCGAACCAAATTCAACTCTTCCTGAATGCTTGGCCTTAACCCATTAAGGTATCGGGCAACTTTCTCCTTATCAGCTTCTGTATGGCCTGTTCTGATGAGGAGTCGATAGAACTCCTCTGTATACTCCTGAACAGAGCTTCTTGCTTGCTTCAAACTTTGCATTTTCTTTAGTAGGTCAAGCTCATAATCAACAGGAATGAATTATCGCTTCAATTTATCCACCATCCGATCCCATCTTGTGATTTTATCTTTCCCTCTTCTATTTCGCTCCAATTGAATCTCTTGCCACCAAATCTTCGCATGACCTTTCAGTCTGGGCTTCGCAAATTTGACCCTATCAGGATCCTCAACATCTTCATACTCAAAATATTTCTCACATTCATTGATCCAGTCGATCAATTCCTCTGGGTTAAGATTTCCAGAAAATGTAGGAACCTCAATCTTAGGTCTTTTCCCAATCTTGAAAATCACCCAAAAAAGTCTTTTTTCCTCCTGGTTCACAACTTCGGCTTCTCCTTTTTGATATTCTTCTTCGGCTTCATCCTTGCTTTTGTCTCTGACATTAAGATTCATTCCTCTGCGAATCTCTTCTTGCAATGCTCACACTTGTCTCTGTAGCTCTCTAACCTCAGGTGTCACAGCACCAGCTCTTCTGCCACGTTCTCTTCGTGGAGGCATTTTCGCGATGCGCGCTGAAACCCTAACCACAGTCCTGGTGCAAACTGCCTCACAGTCAGCGATCGGTTTACACACTCAAGAACTCCTGCTCTGATACCACTTGATGAAGGGTGCTCCCCTTAATACCACAAACACATAACAGAAATAGAGAAACAACAACAATAATATGCAAGAACAGAAAATTGGCTTCTTATTATCTCCACAAATGTGAAATTACAAACTTTCAGAATTACAATATGCAAAGCCACATGGGTATTCCCTTACAATATTCTGTAGGATAAAGCCTTGAATCAATACCCAGATCTACTACCCAGAACTACCCTAAACAACACTACGGGCCTTCTTTATATAGGCAATTTCCACCACCCGAGAAGGTTCTAGAAATTTAGCCCTTAGGGCCGACCAGACTTAGAATTATTTTATTTTACAATTTATTACATCAAAGTCAGCTCAAAATGAGTTTTGAAACCCAAACAGAAATTTTGAAGAAAAATTATTTTTTGCCATTTCAGGTGACCCAACTTCCGAAGACCATAAGTCATCGCCCGTTGACCCGATTGGCTATTATAACCCCATTCTAGAAATGCCACGAAGCGCTCTATAGGCTTGACCTACAAATAGTGCCCGTCACCCAAATTTTCAACCTCATCTGGGGCCTCTAAAGCCTTCAAAATTGAGTTTGAAGTTTTTGTACCCTGCTGCCAATACCGAAAATCTTCAATATCTTCAAAACTACACCTGATCTAGCCATGAAACTTTGCTGGAAGGCTGATATGACTGAGATGAACCTGCATATGTAAAATCAAACATTCCAAGATCGTAAGACCAACTTACTAAAAATAGCAAGTTTCCATAAATAGCAACTTTGCACAAGGTAGCCCTTATTGAATACAAAAATAGAAATATTTTTGGGTGATGCAAGATTGCTCTTACACCCAGGATGCTCCTGCATGAAAGTCTTTTAAAAAAATATTGCAATGTATTCTATATACAAATATGAAAAAGGAAGAATAGATCATTTGTGTAACATTATTCATCTGCTAGAACATAAGAAAATAAACCTTTAACATTGAAAAAATTGTCATTCACATTTTGTAGCACAACACTAGAGTTATGCTTACTAAATGAGCTTTATTTTATAAAGCAGAGGTAACTGAGTATGCAAAATTATTCGTGTAGAACTTTTGACCAAAATTATGTTTTTGAATGAAACTACATAGTTAGGCGTTCTTGGAAGACTTTAATCCATCTATTTTAACATATTCTTGAAGTATTTCTTTTGGTTCTTCTGGATTTGAGGTCAACACACATCAATGTTAAATCAAAGACAAAAATAATATATAATAAAAAGTAAGAGACACATATCTATAGTGGATTTATTAAGATGATCATTCTAATTTCATGTCAATCCTAGATGATCCCTAATATATTTGGGCATGTTTCCTATTCTTCTTTGACTAATAATGAGAATGATGGTTGTCATTTTTCATTCCATTTTCAAGTTGAAAAATATTATTTATATTTGACAAAATTAGTTATTTATTAATTAGGTCTCTCAAGACTGATTAAAAAAATAATTGAAGGTAGTTTTATGTAAGAGTAAATTATTTTCATTTATGGAATGTGAGACGACACACCTATAATGCATTTGGAAAACAAAGTAAAAAAAAATCTATTCCAGAAAAAAATGTCAAACCAAAAGATCTAGCAAACAATTATAGAAAGGAGTATGTTTATATCACTCCACCTCTACATTCTTTCTATTTCTGGATTGATGATCATGATATCTTGTAGAAATGCTAATTGGGCACACCATAATTCTAGAATAAGGCTTGAAATAGAAAGTTCTTAATATTTTCTTTAGATGTCTTTGAGTTTCTAAGTATGTGAATATATCTCTTTTGGTAGCCGTGAGCAACATATGGTAGAAAAAATCTTAACAAATTAATTTTTCTTGAGAATAGGAAATATGCATTTGATTTTGAGTATTAATTATTTGTATGACTGAGAATAACTATTGCAGCTTCTATGATTTAAATTCGGATTTTTTTATGAATTTGACAAGGTTCTCAAATGTATTTGGGTGCACCTCACTATTTATGATCATTGTTTTCTCACAGTCCATCAATATGGTTCTATATAAATCCATATATTTTCTACAACAACAACACCTTCAACAATAGAAATAGAATCTCCTTGTCTATAAGAAATAGTACCAACACCTTCAATTGTTGGATCATAATTAGCAACATGCAAATCATCAAAACCACCAACAGCAACACCCAAGTTATTGACACCAACAACAAGTCAATAATTGCAAATGAGATAATCAGAACAACCAAATTGGTTATTTAGATGTGAATATCCATTACATTACACCCTACAAACAAGCATTTAATATCATTGTCACTTGTATACATCATATGATAGATCTTTCCTTTTGTTGGTTCCAACATGAGACACCACATTTTAAGGTGGGTTTAGAATATCTAGAGCTGTAATTATTTTCAACATATATGCGAATGAAGCATGAGATACCATGTAGGTATAAAAGTTTAATTTTGATTGAATCGTAGATTTGTATTTACCTTATTGTAATATTTTAGATAGGATCTTCAAAAGGATGTAATAGGGTGACTTTTTCCTAATTTTTGGATGACTCTTTGAATGGAAAAGAATCTATTTTTGTATTTCTAATCATTTATAGAAGGTTTCTTCATCACATCTTAATATATATCTCCATGAAAAAAATAAGAGGATAGAAAACTATTCCATTTGACTTTATGTAGGGTTTTCTAAGAACATTTTTGCTCTTAATCTTAGGTTGCACCCAAGATTCAAAATATCATTTCATAATTTGATATTGAGAATTGTGGTTTTAAATTTAATGTCATATACTACCATATAAGTTATGTACACACTTCAAAAATAAATGGGTCAATGAAATCACACCACAAATATAACATATTGACTACTAACACACTAAGATGAATTTTCATAGGTCATTAGTTTATTCTATTTTTTGAATTTTCATTAGAATTGATTTGTAAATATATTTTATAGTTCTACTATAAAAATTGTAATGCTTAAATAATTCAATAAACATTAAAGGTAAATGTAATGGTCATAGAAATTATATATACACCAGTGTTTATTAGTAATTAGTGACATATTGTCATTTTCATATATGCATAATTTATTGATAATATATGTTATTTCTTATCTATGTGCAACACCCAACAATTATTTATCAATATTTTATAAAAATCATGTATTTATCTTAAATTAATCATGCATTTATCTAAAATAGTCATATCTGTCACAAAAAATAAAATTATAATTTCTGACAAACTTCTAATGTGGTCACAAATAAAGGCCTTGTACAATATACTCATTCTTAGAAGCAAGCTTCCCAAACAAATAAAAAAGTAAATCCATCGCGATCTTCCAATTTGCTTGCTCAAAAATATTGCCACATATACCATTCTCTTTCTTTCCAAAATTGTCTACCTATCGACAATCCATTGCATGCAAAATAAAACATATAATTCTTAGTCTATCAGTGTATTATAATCATATGTAAGTTCCTAAATCATTTATTGGACTACATTGGAGTGGGGGGAATTTTGTCTCAGAAAGTACATTTCCCGTGACCAAATATGCTTCAATATAATTTTATTTGTCTTATATGCATTTATTTTCTGTAATTACAAAGATCTAATGTTTAAACATAATCTATTCCATATAAGTTTAGGAGTTGTTTAAATGTACCTTACATCATTTTATTTTAAATTATAGATAACTACCTTAACTAATCTAATCTACTTATGGTTCATAAATGGAAACACAATTCTACTTCTACTGCACTTATAAAACTTGTTAAAAATATTTTAATGAATATTGGAGTTTAGGATGATTCAATGATTACAACGAAGACGGTGTTCATTAGTGTTGTTTGTCCATCTATTATATTGATTCACAACAATGTGCTTATTATTAATTTCTTCACATCATATTCATCTTATATTACTCAAATCGTCTATATTGGCATAGTGAAGGAATTTGGATTTTAAAATGGTGTGTCATTTTTATGTACATTTCAAAAGTTGAAGATCTTGTCTGTGAACTGTATACATTTTTAGAACATCACAGTTTTAGAATATCATTGGGATTATCTTATGAAACAGAGAAAGGGTTCCCTTCACTTAGAACTTTTTACCATCTACGTCATGGTGTGTCACTATTGTTCACATCCACACTATCACACTGGAGCCACACAAAAAATATGACCCACTTGTCCATTTATATCTGTTCAAACACATTGACAAGAACGATAGGAATTTGAGGTTCTCGTTGTGGGTATTTAATTTAGTCGTTGCATGTGGCCATCAACTATGCTCTTGCATTATTTCAATGTAAGGATCAGATTTTGAAGAACAGTTCAATTACTCAAAAAGTCAAATCAATGACTCAAGAAGCATATCAGATTTCAATGTAAGGATCAGATTTTGAAGGACAAGTCGATGACTCAAGAACCATATCTTCAACGACCCATGTATTGACTTGCTCCTTCACTATACTGCTTACTCTCATATTTAGACTATCATGTAGAAGCAAAGCTTATCCGTTCAAATCTACCGATCACTAGTCAATTTAGCCAATGTCTTTTCAGGTTCCCGAATATACATGTGATCATATTTAGTTATTAATTAAAATCAGAGATTTTTTTCAATTAATTATCAAATATGCATTCTAAGGAGTGCATAGACTTTTCTGTCAATTTAAGACTTATTTTTTCTAATTATAGACTTATTTTTTCTAATTATAATCCTATTTAGAAATCAATATGTTTTAAGAGATTGAACATTCTTATCAGTATGCGATGGTTGATTCATATTGACTTTGGCTATAGGAAGAGAGTATGTGTCTTTCATATAGTTAAAGATTGTTTGAAATAGAAAAATATTATGTTTTTTATTATAAAGCTTATAAAGATATATGGATCATGTATGTAAGTAATTTATGGGTAGCCTCTTTTAAATATTTCTTAAATGAAGAGATAATTGAAGGAAGGGGATAATGATTGAAGATCAACACTTAACAAAATAAAAATAAAAACATCCACTATCTTGTAAACTATTTCTACCCATAATATTCTAATCTATTCTATATTGAGTATAAGAGCAAGGAGTTTTGACGAATATAAAAATGCTTAGGAAGAATATTGTATCCAAAATTGTTTGAAAGGTTGTCTCCTGCACTCCATTATGATTATTGTTCTACACATATATCAATTATTAAAAACTTATAGGGGAGACACCCATCCATTACAGAGTTTCATCGCTAAAAATTAAACCACAATATCAAAGGATGACACATTTGGATTAGGAGTTTTAGTTCCAACAACATCAACAACTAGTATATTGGTATTTGGTATGCGAATGTCTCAAAGAAGACAATCGTTTGGGTAGCTAACCATGAGAATACTTTGAGAAATATGTGGGCCATTTTAAATTTATAAAGATACAATTATAATTGATCATCCGAGCAGTGAGGATGATTAATTTGTCAATCTAATAATAGATCGAAGGCTTGCAAGACATCAATGTTGGAATTTGGTAATTTAATCATGGTAGGAACATGAGTCAAAAATATTTTTGAGATTATTTGGAAAATTTTCCAACATACACTAGATATGCAAAGGAATACAACTAACTCTTTGCATTGCAAAATGTAAACTTGCAGGAGTAACATGGTATTTGTCAATTTAGACATATCATCCACCTTTGCAATGGAAATCATTGATAGCATGTCTTTAATTCATGATTATTTTTCTTACATGGATAATGATTATTTTAAAGGAGGAAAGTTCACAAACCTTAAAGGCTTTGGCGATAACACTTAAATTCTTAGGGGAGATCATTTTATTTATTTTTCATTTAGGCAAATCTTTTGGGCTATATATAACATTATCCCTAAGGATGCTATTTTGAGGGTGACATCAAAATTGGATAAGATAGTAGACTTAGATGATTTCATAGGAGTTAGGTTACTTATATTATATGTAACAAAATCCTTAAGTAGTGCTAATACTTTAGATTGAATTGTTATGTACACACAATACTACCATGTGTTAGAATAGAAATGTCCTAATCAAATGAGATGGGGGGTGAATCAGTTGATGCCAATATTGAATAGTTTAACTTCAACTCCAAATGTATTGCTGAAAACAAAATACTGAACTGAAAAGTAAATCCAGCAATAAAACACATACACATGAACACCAAGATTTGTTCTCCAGGAAAACCTTGTTAAGGGAAAAACCCTGGTGGGTATGGTACCCACAAATATATTCACTATTATTATACTAACCATGTGAATAGTTCTAACCCTATTATGAGCTGAGTATTACAATAGACATGTCATGTTTAAGAAAATACATGTTTAGGAGCTTTGTACAATGTGATCCTTGATAAGGAATCGACCCTGCTAAGAGTCGAGTCCCACTAGAGGCAATAACCCTATTCAGAGTGTACAATAGATCAACCTGATCAAGATATTTGAGAGTTAAAGACACCATCATCTTCTCCAAACCTCACATCTTCAAGACTACAACAATTTTATTCTGAAACTTGTTCTAGCATTCAACCACTACCGAGAAAGCTCCACCTTGTGCCCAAATACACAACTACTATTCTCCAAATAGTAACCAATGCAACCTCAAGCTCAGATTCACCTCTATAATTCACATACTTTCCAAGGATTTCAATCCTTATATACAAGGTACAACAATTAAATCCGGGTTGGCCTACATAGGCTAAATCTTTTACAAAATACAAATGGACCCATGTAAAGATGCACATGGAACCTCTTACAATGTTACAATAGCTTAATTACATCAATTAATCATCTAGATCTATAAATTAAGCTTACTCATCAAATTAATTGAAATGTGTGCCAAGCCATCCTCCAAATAGGTATTCGTCAATACACATGTTATAGATGATTTCACCTATATGATCAAAACTCCATATGATCACAATAAACTCTCCATCCAGGGTCCAACATGAACCTATGTTCTCTCATCATGACTTAAACAACTAGGAATGCTATCCACAAAGTTGTGTAATCAACTCTATGGAAATCTCAGTCTCCTAAAAACTTGTCATCAATAAATCAACCATAGCTTTGTCAAATCAATTCATAAGCATGTGAGATCACATCTAGTGATCCAATACATTAAGGAGATTCTACACCTAAGTTCGCACATGCTAGTTTTTTCTACTATATCCATACAATTCTTTGCAACACGTCTATAAGCTTCTATGAATAACCGGTCAATAACATATGTGGACATCAATGAAAAAATATATCATGAATGCAACACACAATCATTGTAACATATCTCCAACACTACTAGGATACTACCCCATAGGAATATCATCAACATTCATGCTAACAATCAACCCCCTTGACATTGATGGTAATATAGATGAAAAAAATCTAAGTTCCATAGATACCAAACCTACCTCTGCTACATCTTCTCATCCATCATGTCTAAGGAAGGTTTTAATCTCCCCCATACATCAACATCTTTTCAAATCCTCTTCATCAATCATAAAATCCTCTTCCTTAATCATCAAATCCTCTTCATTAATCAATATGAGTCTTTTGAACATTTCTACCTCAAAGGATGATCTTCTCATACTCTTGTCTCCATTGATATTAATCCATATATATCAAAGGATATTTTTCATGTGTTATTCTCTCCCCCATTGACATCAATTTCAAAGGTATCATTATGTATGTCCATCTCCAAAGACACTATTAAATATTATTACCAAGAGTCCTCAGTGACTCATCTCAAATATAAATACTCCCACATAGGAGAAGCATCAAGAATTCAGTCCAGATAATAAAATAGTGCTATGATATTTGTAGACTATTGTGATTTATGTATTGATTATTCAAAATTAGGTAGGGGAAAAACTCCTAGCATACCTGGTAAATACTCAAATGTATTCTTCGGAAATTTTTTTGTAAAAATATCTTCTACTTGTTCCTTTGTATTCACATATTCTAACTTTACTTATTTCTCTTCTACCTTGTCTCTCAAGAAATACTACTTCATTTCTATATGTTTTGTCTTCAAATGCATAACAAGATTATTTGAAATATTTATCATGCTAGTATTGTCACAATAAATAGTAACTGAATCCTCAAGACATACACCAATGTCCTTCAACATTTGCTCCATCCATGCGATCTATGTATAATTGATTGTTGCTACAACATTCTCTGATTCTGTTGTAGATTGAGAAATCCAACCATGCTTCTTGATAACCCAAGAAATCAACCTTTTACAGAGGAAGAATGCTCCCGCACTTGTATGCTTTCTATCATCTACATTCCTTTCCCAATTAGCATCGTTGATATGAGTCAAGTGCAGCTTAAAAATTAGTCACAATCAATTATCTAGAAAAATACTTGATATTCTTTGTCACTCATAGTAGCAAAAACATCTTTTTCTTGGTCAAAAAAAGTTATCATGGGAGATCCCTACTAGTTTGCAGGGCTGTCATAAGTTGGAGCTCCTCAACTTATCTTACAAAAAACTAGGGGGAAGGATACCTCGTGGAGTTATTGATAGCCTTTTAAAAACTGGCAATTCTACCTCAATCTTTCATTGAACTCTCTGGAGGGGTCATTTCTAGAGGAGATAGGTAAAATCATAATGGCTCAAGCCATGGATATATCTAAAAATCAACTTGTTGGAGTCATTCCTAATTCTTTAGGAGACTGCCCTATTAACCCTATTATGGGTTTTCCTTGATCACAAGGAGAAGGGTTCATTGGTAATGTGGTAGTTTTCTTGGTGCTTGGACATTTGTCTTTACATGACATTTGAAGTAGACATGTATATTATTAAAACCTTTGAGTTGGTAATTTAAAATAGTTCATATTTTATTGGATATGATAGCTTTTTTTTGGTCAGCACTTAATGATAAGTGTGATTTACATGTACATGACAGTTGGTCATCACTTTGAAGGCTTTATATGATGTTCTATTTGGTGACCCATGATAGCATTATAACTGACTGGACCAAGTTAGTTTGTTCATTTAACATTGCATGAGGTGTAAGGTGTTAAGTGGAATATGCTACATGTCATTGTTGGATCTAGTTTGGAACTTTAGTGGACTGTGGATTTCAATTTTATTTCATTTTATCATGCAAACTTTAAATAAGGTTATGTTGTGATTTGGGGCATTATACGAAAAGGTTGTTCAGAAAAGATGTCATTTTTTTATTTACAAAATCTATTTTCTCTTGAGACCACCACCATAAATCTTATGAGGAATGTTATATAGAAGGTTTCCAACTATTGTCACATAGTTTTTTACTATGTTATTTAACTTGTAGTGATCTTCATTTTGGTGACTTTTTTGGTGGTAATGATGGAGACATCTTGTAGATGGATGGAGTTGTGTACATGAAGTATTACTTCAAAGAGAATAATAATTTGATCAAGATATTGAGATACATGGAAAAAATTTCTAAGGACAAAATTTTTGATGAATTTGAAGGTTTTTAACAAAGATACCAAACTAATGCCAAAGGGGGAGATTGATACTCCTAAGATTTATTCTATTGTCATTAGTTATGATAAAGTCATAATGATTGTCAAAGTCATTCAGTAATGAAGGTAAAACAAGTTGGTAAAGAACACAAGCTATTCAATAAAAAGGAAACAAAGGAAGGAAAAATTTCAGTAAAGACAAAGGAAGTTTACAAATTGAGAAGGGAAGAACCAAGCACTAAAAACCAATTTGTATCGAGATACAATGTCCACCTAACTAAAAGATGATATAGTAATCAATCAAAAAAACATTTATTACCGACCATGATAGGCCAACACAAGGAGAATCTATGGATACATTGAACCTAGACACCAAGAAGAAAATGGTTTACAAATTTTGAGGAGATTAGCTGACAGAGTGTTGGAAATTCAAACATGATGATTATGTGTGATTACATGGTTAGACTCACCAATAATAATTAAATGTCAAATATGCATTGGAGGAGTAACCAATACTAGCATCGCTTAAGGAGATGATTCTAGAAGATTTTCACCACTTCAAGAATTGTTTATAAATATGTTAGAGTGTGAAGAGTATAGTATGGGATGAGAGGAGAGTCAGAGATTGCATGTGCAAAGAATAAATTATAGAAAAAAGCTGATAAGAAGAGAATCTACTAAGTAACAAAGCAGTAAAAAGAAGAGAGTAATTATGATTCAGAGTTGAGTCTACCGAGCACTAAATTAATATTGTGAGTGAAGCACAATATGAGGTTATCCATTAATGAGAGCATTGAGTTTGATAATAATATGATTGATGCAAGTACTATAGACATATTTGTTCTAGATTAACTTTGTAATTAATGTTGTAAAGTCTCTAAGCTGAGCAGATCTTAACATGTCCTACATTGTAAATATTTAATTGGGTATAGTTCTTAGATTATAATTATAAAATCCTTTAGAAAGGTAGACTTAATTGGTCTTAAGACTCTTAATAGGGTAAGCTATCAGAAATACCTAACAATGTATCCCTAACCAACAAGACTTTTTACTCCAATAGTGAAGTTTTGTGGGTGTCATCCCCACCATAGTTTTTATCCTCTAACAAGGATTTCTCCAATACCAAAATGATTGTGTTATGAGTCATGTTTATTATTAATACTTTATATATTATATGTGATGCATGAAAAAGTTATGAATTCAATAAATTGTTAAAAAGGGTAGTTAAAAGTGTTTTGGAGTATTGATTCACCCCTCCCCTCTCAGTACTCACCTTTCCATACTTAGTCCAACACTTCATACTATTTCCAAGGGTAATTATCCTATTGAAAGCACTCAAGTAGTTAGTAAGAAAAATAATTTGGATGTAGGTTCTCTAAAGTGATACAAGGATCCTTCAAAGGATGCAAATTTTGATTTAGATATGACCAAGATATCCCCATCTGGTCCAATGATAATGCTTCTAAACAAGTATAAGAGTATGAACCTTGTGGGAAAAATTATTAGGAAAGTTAAAAATGAGTGAAGATATCATTTTAGAAGAATCATAAGCTAGTCAAGATGTTGTATCTTTATTTTTTGTATTTCTATTTCGATTTTGGCTTTTCTCTTGTAGGGTTATTTTTTCCTAGTTGTTTGTGGGTAATTTTTCATTTGTCTTCCTTCTGGGTCATGATTGGTTTTTGTTTAAGACTATTTTTAGTTCTCTTTTATCGGCTTTTGGTTTTCGGCCACAGTAAAACCAATTGTCACCTTTAATCAAAATATATTCGAGCCAAATGGAAGATTTGGAGGCTTCATATAGTTGTAATACCCCCAAATTGGCACTTATCAATTTCAATCAATTTTGGTACATTTCTCAAACTTCTGTATCATCAAATTCCTACTTTGCTAAGCAATTTTCTCTTTCCTTCTTGACTTTATTTGACTTGATGTCAATTGCAAAACCCCTAATTTGCATTAATCGTACACTATAATTAATTCATAAGTCTTTTGACTTTATCAGTTAAACAATCCCCATGATAACTTAATTTAATTCTAAAGTCCTAACTGCTTTAAATTAAATTAAAAATCACCCCCTTTAGCTAATACCCATAAAAGGAATTAATTATTGCTTGATTATTCGAATGGACACCTTTCTTTGAATTAGTAATTCAAAATATTTGAAGGGTAACCCTATGTGGAAATAAACATTCTTTTAATTAAGTACTTCAATGCTTTTTGTCTCAATTTGGAATGAAGAGTCACCTGTTTCAAATCAAGAAACTCTTCATTCCTCTTCTGGGCTTGTCTATAAAATGAACCTATTTTTTTCATTCAAGAGGGGCAATTGTGAGAGTAACTAAACTATAGAAAATTTTAGTCCCAATTTCATACTTCCAAGCTTTTATTGCACATTTAGATTAATTTCAATTAGTTTAATATTGCATCTTCATTGTAATTAGTTGGCATACTTGCTCATAGGTTAATCTCATATTTCTTTCAAATTATTTAGACTAAACTTGCATCTTCATATTTATTTCAATCTCGTAGATTAAATGCACTTCATTCTAGATTAATTTCAATTTGTTTATCTTTCAAGCTTTTGAAAACCCTTCATATTATCTTGGTCTTATGGTTGTTGGCTCTCATTATGAGACTATTCAAATAGCCCAGTTAATTAGAAGGCAATAGGTCGAATCAATAGAATTGTGTGAATAGGTAATTCATACTAAATTTCATGATTCGATGATCAAGAAATGACTATGTTGTGTTTATAGATGGATTAGAGGTCCAAATTTAGCTGTATAACATTTTGGTGCCCACCATGGGGTAGAAAAATAGATTTCTAGCCTCATTTATTTTGAACTTTTTGTGAATTCTGCAATCTGTCATACATCTATACTTCTCTATGTACGGAAGTCCATGCAAAATTTTTGAGTGTACTGCATGAAGTTTTGCTCCCTGTAGCACTCTCTCGCTTGAAATTATACTTACTCGTGTAGTCCCTGGTGTTTCCTCACGTGCAATGCTATACTTCCTTGTGCGAAGTTTCTCTATTAGACAGTTAAATTTTTCCAGAATCTGTAATTCACTGCTATTTTTATCTGACATCTATTTTCTACTAGTGATTTCCTATTTCTATTTTATGTCATAGCTTAACAGTGGTTTGTAGGTCATTTTTCAAAGACCATAAAACCATCTAACAAGTTTTCTTGCAGGACGCATGTCAAAGATCAATCTACAACGTTGTGCTTGTTTTCTTGCTTTCATTAACATAGTGTAAATAGGGCTCCATTAAAATTTCTTAAGGGTCCTGATAGAAAAGTAGGGGAATAGGCTCTTCATTACATGGAAGTCATGCCATTGGATGAGACTAAGACATAGATGTTGCTAGAATGATGGATACCTAGGTAAGCAGAGAAAGTTGGTGAATCTTTAGCACTTCCACTAGTCAGGGGATTATGCTCTTCTCTCTTTGAGAGAAACAAAAACCCAAACACTTATGGATTTGGTGGAGTGACACTAACTCGGTGATGAATATGCTTGATGTTTTTGGGTAAGGCATCGGGGTAGAGAAGTATGCTCTTCTCTCTTTGAGAGAAATAGAAAATCAGATCCTCAAAACTGAGCCAAGTTGAGTCACCTTTAGAGGGCCTACCGAAAGTTGAACCTGCGGGAATGACCCAAGTGAGTATGCACCTTTCGTCAGTGATTCCTCCTCACTCTAATAAAGAACACTTTTTTGATTCTAAAGACTCCAAATCCATGTTAACTTCCTCCTCATGGTTTTGACTATCATCTTGAGAAGGCCTTGTTTGTTGTACTGAGTGGTGCTGCTCCTAGCCCTACTTGCTAGGGTGTACCACTTGAAAGTGTTGGTTTGGCTATGAGGCCTCAATCTTGTATCAAGGGCACCAAAGGTTAGCATTAATAAAATCCTATTAAAAACTTTCCTTAGCTAGTGGCCTACTCGGTTCACCTCTAAAAGGGGGGCATAATCTTTGCACAGGGAGGGGGAAGAATATCTCTCAAGTAGATTCCCACCATAGGCATGCACTTGGATGCTTGAAGGTGGTATATGACACTATCCCCTTCCACAAGGTAAACCTTTGAACATATACTATTGAGTCCTTTGAAAGACCAAATACACTAGCACCTTATAGGGGGAGATATAGCTGTGTGAGGTGCACGCATGCGCATAAGCAGTTGGGCAAAGGTTTTGTCATCTCGCCATTTTTTGGTAGGGATAGCTATGTGTTTGTTATCGAGTCTTAAACATTGTCCAATCATGATCAAACAAAGACTCCCCTGATACTATCAAGTTTCTTTATCCTTTTTAGGTCTGTTAATGACTACTTCTTGTTTCACAACTACTTGATCTAAACCTCTATGTTTGTAAATGAATACTTGAAACCTCAAAATGAGATTGTTGATTAAACTGTTCTACAAACCTATTAGGAAACTGGATTTTCTATCAGACATCAATTTAGGCTATATCTCAAAATTCAACTTTTACCTCGAAAACTATGTCAAACTATTAGACTTTGGATCTTTCCCACATGAAGTTTCACTTTTTAGAGTGTTTCCTCATGTGAACTTTCATTGTCTCATGTGAATTTTGGTGTTTTTTCATGTGGCCTATTGTTTTCTCATGTGAACCTATACCCAAATTTTCAAAATATAGAGTAAATTCCCATTGACTGGTCAAACTTCTACCCAATCTGCTTTCTGTCTGAGATTTGTTTTTCTATTTTCCTATTGTTCCCTATCAAAAACTGGGTGTCCCAAGTTAGGAATCGATCAATTTTTTCTTTGGCTCATGTTTTCTCTCATTGGTTTACCTTACTTCATTATGCTTTGGTACATCACATTGTAGTAGTCTTATCTCAGCTATACTACCCACTCTCTTGATGATATGTGCTAGGTCCATCTTGCATCTTGGTTGTTCTAGACATTTATCTCCTTTTTGTTATCTTAGAGACATAATGTAGCATTATCTTGAGTCTTCTCTCATCACATCTTCATTTATGACTATCAAAACTAGAAGTGGAAAAACTTTCCCTATATAGAATACTAGTCAAGGTAGAGGCAGACCTCGTAATCAGGAAATTGATCATCGTGAGGGATCCTCAAGTTCTTCATTGACTCCTTTGAAAGATAGCCTGTCTCAACCATCACCTCTGGTGTTCCAAGAGTTCTTTAATCCATTGTTTTAAATGCAAATAGGCTTCTCATTTCAAGAATAGGATAATTCATTCTTCCAGGACAACTCAGTGTTTCATAATTTTGGGAGACCATTTCCTCATACTACTCTTATTATCGAATCTATTAATCTTGTTGAAGATAGTGACTCATTTGAAATTGTTGATCCTTTTGATCCTGTTAGAGCACCCAAAGTTACCTTTGTTACCCCCTTTCAACATCGGGCATATCATGTTACTGAGTCCTCATTTAATGCACACTCTTATAGTGACAAGATGGAAGATCCATTCAGTTTACAACCAGGAAAATATTGTAAAGATCAGGACCAATCTCATAGAAATGTGTACCATGGTCAAACTTCTAATGAGAAACATCATGGTCACTCCCAACATGACAAAAATTAGTCTCACAATGTTGATCAATCTTGAAACAAAGCTCAAGGTGATTGACAAGCACATCATTATCACCCTCCCCCATTTGATCAAGACCAAGATGATGAGCAATAAAATCAAATTACTAGTATTTATGAGATCCTTGGTAATGAAGATGATGTGGTAACTCCACATGATATAGATGCTGCCAAAGCTAATAAGAGCCTTATCAAAATGATGGAGATCCTCCTTCTAGAAGAAAAGGAGAAGTAATTTCTTGAGCTAGCTCGACAAGGGGCCAAGTTACCCACGATATTCCAAGTTGAAACACTTGTAGCTGAAGAGAAAGAGACTAAAACTACCAAGTTGCAAAGGATGATTCAAGATATGCAAAACTAGATTAGCCAACTTGAAAAAGAAAAGGATAAGTCCACACATCAATTCACAATGGAGAGCATATGTCCTTTTCCATTTGATAAGAGTCTCCACATGCCTCCTTTCCCAAGAGGAGTAGAGTTGCCCAAATATGACAATTACATGGGTACCATGGAACCAAAAGATCATTTGAGGGAGTTTGGTGCTTTGTCCATGGAATTTATGCATTATCAAACTTATCTCATGAGACTCTTTCCCCATAGCTTGGGTGGACCTGCTATGGAATGGTTTTGCCAATTGCTTCCTGACATAAAGACTTTTGATGAGATCACTAATCTATTTTTTCAACATTATTCTCACAACATTCAGCATCCTATCAACATTCGTGATTTGTGTAACTTGAAACAGTGATAGGGAGAGTGTTTCTTGTCCTTTTTCCAAAGATGGAGACAACTTTGCACAAAGTATCCACATAAGTTGCCCGAATTTGAGAAACTTGATATATTTTTGGATAACCTTGTTCTTGATTTCAGGTATCAAGTACAACTACAAGGTCCTTTGACTTTTCCCAACATGATTAAGCAAGCTATAAGAATAGAGGCCTTTATGGTTAAAAAGGGAGAGTTGAATTTGAATAAGGACAATACATAAGGGTTCTCAATGAACAAAGATAAAGGAAAGGCTGTCAATAAAAATAGAGATGTGGTGAATAATGGAGTGGTAGATAACATGTCTGCAAAGCCTTCAAAGCCTATTTTTAATCTCAACTCAAGTATACAAGAAGCTAAGGTTGTTGAAAAGAACACAACAGACAATTAGAAAACTTTAAGATTCACTAAGAATAAACCTTGGGCCTCTTGACCCAAGTGCAAATTCACATCTCTCGGAGAGCCTCTTGATGTAGTCTTTAAGACTCTTGTGGAAAATCAGATTCTCACTCCTTTGGAGAAGGTTCTTTATGACCCACAACCACTTTTATTGGTGGAATGACAATGCATACTGTGACTACCACCAAAACATTGGTCATAAGACTGCTACTTGTCTTCAGTTGAAACATAAGGTCCAAGATCTAATTGATAATGGTGACATTGGTGTAGACAATCACAACAAGAATTCAGACCATTAGGAATTTAAGGATCCTTTCCCTCCTCATGAGAAAGGGGAGTCTTCTAAAGCTAAGAATACCAATGTCAAAGTTAACTATACATATACTACTAATGATAATGTCATCAACATGATTGAACCTATGGGAGTTGAGTATTGTGATGTGATCACCATCAAGGGGACCAACAATGCTTCTAAATCTAGGACTCCTTTTATCTTGCGTAGTTCCTCATCTCATTCATCTGAATTTAACCAACCTCAAGATTGTGCCAATGTTGTCACTTGATCTTGGGGAAGAGTTTTTTTGAAGGGTCTTGACCCTCCTAAGTCCACTCCTAAGCAAGTTGTGGATAAGACTACTACTGGTTCTACCAACAAAGCTTTGAAATTGGCCCTTGTGCCTAACACTACTAGTTATAGCATCTTGGATCAAATCTAACGAACCAATGCTTAGATTACCATTTCTAAGTTGTTGAAGATCTCACTTGCCCATAGGGAGATTTTGGATAAAGCCCTCACTGAGGCAAATGTTTCCAAAGATCTTGATCTCATCTGGTTCCAATCTATGGTGGGTCATTTAACCTCACCTCACTATCTATCCTTCTCTAAAGAAGATGATCACTCTCTGAGTCATCCACATAATGCTCCCTTGTACATAGAGGTCATGATAGGGCCCAAGTGTGTCCATCGCGTGCTTATAGATAATGGTACTAGTCTCAATATCTGTTCTGCCAAATTGCTTACCCAACTGGGTTATGATGAGGATTGCATAGACTCACAAAAATATTACCATAAAAGCTTATGATGAAGAAAAATGAAAATCCCAAGGCTTAGTTGTGCTACCTATCCATGTTGGTCATTTTGAGAGAGATTTTACTTTTCAAGTCCTATATATTCCTCTCACATATAATATTTTTCTAGGAAGACCATGGATACATGAGATGCATGTTGTTCTATCTACATACCACTAGTGCATCAAGTTCCCATTTCATGAAGCTGAGGTGACGGTACCTGCTAATAAAAATTATTCCTGCAACATGTTAACATAGTCATCTAATAGTCATCTTCCTGTTAATAGAGAATCTATAGAGTTCTATGATGCTAAATTAAGAGAGATGAAACATACTCTAAAACTTAAAGACATTGGCATGGGAGGATATCAAATGGAGCCTGTGTTATCCCTAGCAACTCTCCCTCCCACTCCATGCTCCTATGGGAGACCTTCTGATAATGAAAAACCTTATAATGACTCTCCTCAAACAATTAATGATGGTGCCTTTCTGTAGGTCTCCACACCATTAGAGGATGAGGATGAGGAAAGAGCTATCAAGGCTTGGATCTATAAAGGAAAAGAAACACCTGAAGTGACTACTCCTCCTCCAGACTTAGAGCAAGAGCCATACAATAAGGCCTTCAAGATCATGAAGAAATTTGGCTACAAAGGAAGTGGTCCCATAGGAATGAACAATAATGGCTTGCTAAAACCTATTAAAGCTATAGGTCACCTCACAAAAGATACTTCTGGATTAGCCTTCAAAAAGATCCCCTTTTATCTAGGGAGAAACAAATTTTTTCTAGAACCTAAAATTAAGTCAGAACCTGATCCTAAATCAGAACCTGAACCTAAATTTGAAGATGCTACTCCAGAAGAAAATCCAAAGATCAGCTCCGAGGAGGACACTTTTCCATATTCTATTCCTCCCAAACTTTCTATGCTCTTTGCAAAGCCGGATGAGCCCATTATACCTATCCAGATGGTAGAAATAGATAGTGATTCTATTGAGACTTCTTTAATGCATCAGTTCACATATGATTAGTGGAAAGAAACATTACTTGATAATCCCCACTTTCTAGGTGGAGAATATGGACCACGACACTTTCAAAAGTGGTTTGAGAAAGAACAACTTCAGAAAGATATTAATACCACAAGAGATGAAGTTGAATTTGAGGGTAGGACTAGTGCTAATGGAATTTCCACATCAAGTAATGACTCTCATGAGTATGAATTTGAGTCTTTGTCTGACTCTACTTGTGATAAAGATATAGACATGGTTCATACATTTGAAAACCCTCTTGAAATAGGTGAAGGGTCTATCATTAGGACGCACGGATTAGATGCCATCAGTGTTAACTTGTCTTCTACTTTTGATGTTAGGCCTCATAGGGATTCAAACACTCCTTTGGATGAGATCACTCTAGGTCTTGACTTACTTGTCCGTGCTTTTGATGGTTATACCATGAACACAATTGAACCAGCCATTACTTCTCTTTCACTCAAAGATCCCGATCTGATAAATTGGAACTCTCCCTCCTCATCCAATGAAGTCCTAACATTCTATAATGATTATGCTCAATCCTGTTACCTCCATGCTATTGAACCTATAATGTCCTCCACCAACAAATGCAATGTCAGCATGATAGAGGTAGATATCGAGTATCTTAGTCAAAAAATTAAAAGATGAAAAAATAGAAGCTTTGATGGTGAAAACCGCATTGTGGTAGTATCAGAACCAAAAATAGTAAAAATAAAATATGTATCCACAGGTGAAAACCTCTCTGAGGTACCCAAGGATGAGATACTTGATACACTTTTGAGCCACTTTCAAGAGAGATCATTAGTATTGATAGAGCCGACACAACCAGTGAATTTGGGTACAGAGGCTGCTCCACAAATCATTCATCTAGCATAGTCATTGTCTGCACAAGAAAAGGAAGAGTTCACTAGCTTCTTTCAAAGAAAGAAAATAAAATTTGCATGGACATATTCTAATATGCCTAGATTAGACCCCAATCTGATCATGCATCATTTGTCCATTGCACTAGCTATCAAGCCTGTTAAGAAGAAGCTTTGAAAGATGCATCCTCACATGGCACTTTTGGTTAAAGATGAACTAGAAAATCTCCTCAAAGATGGCTTCATAAGAGAAATTGATTATGCCGAATGGATTTCAAAGATTTTTCTAGTCACCAAACATGATAAATCCATTTGTGTGTGTACAGACTTTCAGGATTTAAATAAGGCATGTCCAAAAGATGACTTTACACTACCAAATATTGACATGATAGTGGACATGACAACAAGTTATGAGATGTATTCCCTAATGGATGGATTCAATGGCTATAATCACATAAGCATTGCTCTGAAGGATCAAGAAAAAATTTCTTTCACATGTGCCTGGGGCACTTTCTATTGGAATTTCATGCCCTTTGGGCTTAAGAATGCAGGTGCTACATATCAGAGAGCACTCACTACTATTTTCCATGATATGATGTATAAATCTATGGAGGACTATGTGGATGATACCTTAACCAAAATTATGTAGCAAAGAACCGATCTTGCATATTTGGGTCCCATTCTCAACCACATGGAGCAGTTTAGTCTCAGACTTAATCCCAAAAAATGTGCATTCGGTGTCACTTTTGGAAAACTCTTGGGTTACATTATTTCAGGTAAGGGCATATAGGTTGATCCAGAAAAAGTTAAAGCTATTATGGAAATGTCTTCACCTCAAAAAATCAATCAAATGAGAGGACTTCAAGGAAGGCTACAGTCTATCCTACGCTTCATTTCATAGTTAGCTGACAAGTCACAACCATTCACTAAAACTTTACATAAGGGTGTGATGTATGAATGGAATGAGGAATGTGACAAAGGGCTCACTCAAATTAAATAGTATCTTGAAAATCCATCTATATTAATGCCTCCTATCCATGGGAAGTCACTCATACTCTACATTTCAGCCATGAGCACATCTTTGGGTGCTCTCCTAGCTCAAGAAGATCAAAACAATAAAGAAAGGGCCATCTACTACATCAGCAGGACATTGGTATCCTATGAAATAAATTAATTTGTCATTGAAAAGGCTTGCTTAGCAGTGGTGTTTTTATCAAAAATGTTGTGGCATTATATGCTCACTCATACAACAAAGCTCATTGCAAAAATTGATCCACTAAAGTATTTACTAAGAAAGGCTGCCCTCACGGGTAGATTAGCTAAGTGGGTTATGATCCTTAGTGAATTTGACATTAAATATGTAGAAAGAAAAGCTATCAAAGGGAAAGAAATTTCTGATCAGTTGACCAAAGCTCCTCTAAAATATCATCAACCTTTAAACATTGAATTCCCAGATGAATCTATCATGCTTCTTACGCATCAGTCTTGGAGGATGTTCTTTGATGGGTCATTCACTCAACAAGGATAAGGTGTAGGCATTCTATTTATAACACCTCAAAGATACTCATTGCCTAAAGCTTATAAGATGTTGTTTCTTTGCACAAAAAATATTGCTGAATATGAAGCTCTCATCAACAGTATGAAGATAGCCATTGAATGGTGTGAGGATGAGCTCAAAGTCTTTGGAGACTCTTAATTAGTTATCAACCAAGTCAATGATATCTATCAAAAAAAAGATGACAAACTAGTGCCTTACAAATGGATGGTAGATGATCTCAAACAGTACTTTGCACACATTTCCTTCCATCAAATTCCAAGGGTAGAAAATAAAGTAGCTGATGCTATGGCCACTCTTTCTTCAATGTTACAAATGCCAGAGAATGAATTTAGACGTGAATTCTTTGTGGAGACTTTATGCTACCCAGCCTATGATATGCCAGAATCTAGGATGATTTTTTCTGTCATTGAACATGACTCATCCCGCTACCACTACATCTATTCCTACCTCCATGACCAAATCATTCCCGACACCTACACCTGGAATGAGAAACATCACCTCATTCATAATGCTTCATAGTATGTCATCATAGAAAATGAATTCTATAGATGGGGACTAGATGGTACTCTTCTTAGGTGTCTAGAACCTAGTGAGTCCAAGAGTGTGTTAGTTGAGGTACACAAAGGTATCTGTGGGTCTCATTCGAGTGGTCTAACATTAACACATAAACTTATTAGAGCTGATTACTACTGGCCCAACATAGAGAAAGAAGTTGTTCAATATGCTAAGACTTACAAGTAGTTCCAATATCATGAGAATTTGATCCATTCTCCTGCTAAAGAACTTATTCCTTTCATTAGTTTCTAGCCATTTAAGCAATGGGCCTTTGACTTGGTAGGATAGATTCACCCCTCCTCTTCAAAAGGGCACAAATTCATAATCACCACCACAGATTACTTTACCAAATGGGTTGAGGTGGTCCCTCTGACCATAGCCAATGGCAAGTCTGTTGCTATGTTTTTATTGAACTATATCATTTTCAGATATGGTATACCCTCATCTATTATCACTGACAATGGGGGACAATTCAAGAATGAAGACCTGAAAGAGTTATGTACCAAATTCAAAATCATTCAGCATTGGTCATCTATCTATTATCCTTAGGGTAATGGACAAGAAAATGCATCTAATAAGACAATTCTCAAAATCTTACACATAATAGTTCATAAGTCTTGTAGGGATTGGCACCTCCAGATAAATCCGGCCTTGTGGGCCTACAAAAAAAGTATTTGAACACCAATGGGGGCTACACCCTTTGCCTTGGTCTATGGAGTAGATGCAGTATTTCCTATTGAGGTCAAGATTCCTACATTGTGAATCTCTCTTAGAGGCCTTATCACTGATCAAGAAAATAGAATATTTAGGCTACAAGAGCTGGAATTGTTGGATGAACATCAGAAAGTGGTGTTTGATCATCTTTGAGCATATCATAAAATAATGTCCAAAGCCTACAATAAGAAAGTCAGACAAAGGGAATTCTAGGTGGGTGATCCTGTCCTCAGAGAGAATCCCAAGAATTAGCAGCAGCGAGTCCAGAAAGGGAAGTTTGAACCAAACTGGCTTGGTCCATACATTGTTACTACAACATTTCGGTCTGGTGCATATCAACTCTCAACTACTGAAGGAGAGAAACTTAAGGAGCTGATCAATGCTCTTCATCTGAAGAAGTTCTATAGTTTAAATTATCTATGTGCTCCTGTACATATTTGTTGATCCTGAAAAAATCCATCAAAAGGATATATTGTCAAAAATCCTAAAAATTACAAAATGTCCTAAAAAAAATGATCATCTTAGTAAAAACCTAGAAAACAGACGCTTTGATGTATCTATTATCCTAGTGAAAACCTGGTAAATAGGTGCCTTGATAATACTAAAAAAAAATAAAAAATTTGAAAAATACAAAAAAATTTTAAAAAAAAAATACCAAAAAATTGAAAAGCTCAAAAAATAGAAAAAAAATTTTAAAAAGAAGAGAAAAGTACAAAAAAATTGAAAAAGAAGAAAAATGTGCCATTGGTGAAAACCTGGTAAACAGGTGTCATGGTAGAAAAAATAGAGTCTCTGCCAAGATGGTGAAAACCTGGTAAACAGGCACCACTTTTTTTCCTAAAGCTACATCTCATCTCAGCACAATTTGGCTCAGCTAGTTTGCTTGTTAGCTTTAGTTTTCTTTCCTCGATTTCCTTCTTTAGATTGTTTCCTTCTTTAGTTCATTTCCTACATTGGTTTGTGTTACCCAAAATTGCCTACCTTTCAATTTTGGCCAAAATCCTATTTTCTCTTGCGAAGTTGATCCACAAAGTTTCATGATTTGTGCCCTTAACCCCATGTTCTTTGATGTGTTGTCAAACTCTAGTTCATATCGCATGTGCTTAATCACAAAACCCAAGAAGATATTCAAGTTTTGATGTCTGTAGGAAATACTAGTGTTGCAGGGTTTCAAAATGTCCAAAGTCTAAAAACCCTCTTTGTTTTCTTCCTTTTGGTCTGCAAAAGCCTCAGGCTTTTTTTATCTTCGTGCTAAGTGTCAAAAACCCTTGATGTTATCTTTTTCTCTGGTGCCTTTTTGGTCTGTGAAAACCTCAGTCATTTTTAGCCTTCGCATCTTTACAGTTCTTCTCCCCTAATGACAACATTTTCCCAAGCGTACTGTTGTGACCAGTTGGTGGGGCCCAATTGATGTTTTCGACAAACTGCTAGTACTTGTGGCATGATCGCATAGGTCTCTTTCCCCTTATGCGATCATGCGACTGACCATGATCCTGTTGAAGAACCGCTTGCAGTCTGTCGCATGTTGGCAAGTGGTCGCTGAGGTGTCTGTTGATGGAGCGGTTGAGAATGAATGAAAGAGTGACAAGTCATAGGATGGGCTCAGGTTTATAAGTTCAGTCGGGTAATCTCTCAATAAAAGAAGAATATTCTTTCCTATCTAGCGATTAAGAGACTTCCTTTAGTTGGGTAATCTTTCGATGGAAAGGAATATGCCAAAGATATTAAGAGACTCAACGACTGTCGTCAGATGAAACAAAGATCAATTCTTGTCACGTGATCACTAGATAAAGTTGGAGCTAGTGAAAGGGTCATGAGATTTAGTGACTAAATAAAGAAGGGAACTCGAAGTGATGGTAGAGTTAAGGTTAAAATTAGGTATAGTGCCCGGGTGATTTAGGAAGACCTACAGCTATCATATGATCTCATGGAATCTTCCGAGCCCATGAGATCACAAGAAAACCATTGATTGCATACTAGGCCATGAGGGAAAGAAGAGTGGTTCTGATCTACCACGTCATGCTGATGTGTTCGATGCTTATTCGCAAAGCTGGTGGTGAAAATGTAGTTGTTAGTGGGGCCAGATTTTAATGTCGTAAAGTTTAGAGGAGGTTTGTTTTGTCCTCTAAACTTGGTGGTATCCGATCAGGTGTTTCCTTGTTCACATGATTGTGAGTATATTTAGCAAGGCTCTACCTTTTTAGCGAGTGCATGGTTACATGGTTCAAGGTTTCACGTAGTCGCTAGATGGAACCAGGGTTAAGGAAAAGATTAAATGACTTGGCGACTAAGGGAAAATGAGCTCATGGTAAACTTAGAGTTAAGTTTGTAGTTAACATCTCAAGCTTGTCACATGATCACATGTGAATTTCTAAGCACATGTGATCATGCAACCAATGTTATTTCAAAAGTAGTGTGACTCTCATTCGTGGGTTTTCTTCTATTGATCGTGAGTGGTGAGGTAGTTTAGAGAATTTATGTCGCTAGGACATGCACTATTAAGGGAAGATGATGGAGAGGTTTGGCTAGCCACTATGAGTCGATTCTTGTCCCTATGAAGTACTTTTGTGCCATTCATGGTGAGACTTTGGTGCAGTAAGAATGATGAATCTAGGGTGCTTGCTTGCAGGTTGTTTACAGTACAGGGATGGGTCCTCAAGGTCATTTATCTAATCGTCCATGATGTTGTAGGAAGATATTCATTATCAGATTTGAGTGATCGGTACCCTAGGGTTTGATATCATTGTTTAATCTGTAACCCTAGTTAAATTTTGACTCCTTCCTGCATGCACTTGAGTGATGTATATATTGTTTTTTTTTTGGAGCTTTAGAGCTCAAAGAGGTTCATTTTGTAAAAAAAAAAGGAGGCCCACTTTTGCAAAGAAGTCATCCCTTTTTTTTAGAAGACTATCTATGGTATCTGTTCTACCCTCTGGTCTTCTACTCTTTGTATTCTCCCATTGATGATCAGAGAAAGCTTGAGGTACTTGAGATATTTGTTTTATCCCTATCTTCATTGTTTTTATCATCTCTTATTGGATGAAAGTGTATGAATGTTGTTAATGGAAATTGGGGTTCCTAGTCCCTCTCATTTTCTATGATTTTTTGTGTTACTGTGTCTGATCTGATTTAGATGTTTTGTGGGTCTACTTCAGCCCCCTAGCAATCTTGTCTCATTCCTACACCTAGTTGCAGAAGAGGATATTTGTTTGCAAGTCATAAGTTGAGTCTTTTGTTCAGGCCCTCCTATGAAACACTTATGAAAGCCTATTTAGTGAGTTGTGACTTATTAGACCTGATTCCTCCATTGGTCTCATTCCTTTAATACTAAGATCCAAACCCTAATTTTGGTGTATCACCTAGTAGGTAGTTTTCTTTTAGTCATTTCCCTTTCCAAGCATTCCTTCTAACCCTTTCCCTCAAAAGATTTACATTTCATAGCAAGAAGCAGATTAAGGTGATTATCCAAGAGGAACCAGCCTAGAACTTGGAGGTTTCATCTTAGTTAGCATAGGTCCCACACCTAGAGATGATTCCAAAGTTATACTAAGTTATCAAGACCAAGAGAGCTTGAAACAAGGTGCAAACTTAGTGTATAACAATTTTTGGCATGCCCGGTGGGACCAAGAGGTCATAATTTTCATAATTCTTGCTGGTTCTGATATGTGTCCAGTAGGTTATAGACCTAGAAGAGGTCATTTTTGCTACATATCTGGCGACTCTGGAAACTCTACTAGTTTGAAAGATCAAGTGCTAGTATGTTTCAAATCTTTCATATTCAGATTCCAGCTAAATATATGAGTAGACATGTCAAGTTACTATGGACAGTCAGGTTTCTCACCATCCTACTATGAGAGTAATGCTCGATGGGCTGGTCATTAGCATTATCAAAGCTACCCAAGGCCTCCTTTTACCCCAAGCTTCCATACAATACAAGGCTATCATTATATCGAGCACGCCCCAAATGAATATGCCCTCATGCAAGATTGTGAAAGGGCCCTCTGACAAGATGGATCATGGGCACAAAGGGTACAAAAACAAATGCAAAGCTAGTTGCCCCATCCTTCTTACCACCCACCCGCCCCTTCTTAGCCTAATTGGCAGCAAATTTTGAGCTCAAACTTCAAGAAAGAGCAAGAGAAGATAAAGAATTTGTTGCTTGATTTGATTAACCAAGTGTTTAAGATCAAAGAGTAGTGGGAGATGGAAGCTTAGAGTTATGAGAAAGGGTTCATTTCTTACCAAGTAGTAGAGACTCTTGTTGATGAGAAACAAGTAAAAAAATTTCAAGAAGAGATCAGACACCGAGCTCAAATTTGAGACATCAAGGTTGAGATCAAAAATTGCTCAACAAGAGGCTCCTAGACCTAAGATCCCAAGATGGAAGGCTCATTTGTCTATACCTTCTACGTCTCCCTCTAAGCCCCCTTAATTTCATATCCCAAGTTTTAAGGAAAATAACTCTTCCCAAGAGCCTTTACTTGAGATGCAACCTTCCACTCTGCAAGAGCAACCTGTTCAAGAAATTTTTTTATCCTAAGAGGCCCCTTTGGTTTCTTAAGATGATGAAGTGTTGTGGATACCCCAATGGACTCTGCCTCCCGGCTGTCAGATGCCAAGTCTTTTTAAGGATACTAGTCTAGTGTCTAAACAAGGACTTGTGGTAAATGAGCTTTCATCTGAAGAGGAGGAGAAGAAATCTGAGCTATCAGTACAGAGTGATGACTATGGTGAATTGGAGTAGCAAGAGGAGGAGATAGAGTTTGGTTCCCAACCAGAGCTCTTGGTTGATTTATTAAATGAACTTCCCCTCTTTGTTCATGATGAAGAATAGACCATGCCATTGCCTATGGCTGAAGGTCAACTAGAACAAAAGGTTCACCGTCAGCAGGAGGTTGATATAGAAGAAGATGCCATGTCCTTAATGGATAAGCTGCATGGTTTTGTTGAGAAGGATGATAAACATGTGATCATGGCCACCTCTTTGAAGTTGTAGCAACTAGAAGAGATTGATCGTGAGGACATTTTGATTCATGAGCTTGATCTCATCTTTGAGGAGGAGACTTCCCAATGTACAGAGGATAACCGGAGCCTTGAAAAAAATTGTTTCGAGCACATGATAGGAGGCTTGTGTATGGAGCCTGATTGTAAAGAGCCAGTCATTCCTGGGGATCTTCAGGATATTGATAGCTTTGATGAGCTCTTGGATGGTTTAAAAGTAGAGGGTGATAGTTCCTTGACAATAGTTGAGGAGTTGACATGGTTGTCCATGATGGAGGGCAACCATGAAGATAAAGAAGAAGCCATCAAGGAAAGTCCTACCTTCAGACTTTCAAGAGGCTACCCCATCAGATAATTGGCCCAGAAGGAGTTTACTGAGACCTCTTCATAAGATCAATTAGAGGAAGGTAAAGTGGATACTATTTTTCCAGAGGTAGTTAATAATCATTTGACAAATTTTTGTGTGCCTCACATCTTTGTAGTTATCCTTATGCTTCCAGTGCAAAATATCTTGATAAGGAAAGGTATCTATTTTTCACAACCAATGAATGATTTTGTTTGACCAAGTTTCTATAACTAGTTAGTTTAGGATAGGTTAGGTTTTCCTATTTTTGTCCCTGTTTTCTAGCTTAGTTTCCTGCTTTCCAAGAAGTGCCCATGCACAAGTTCCTCTTTCCGGTTCAATTTTTTGTCCCTCTCCCTGTCGAATTTTTTGTGTTCCTGAGATGACTCCTATGCCTAATGGATTGCATCAAGGTTACTGGTCTAATGTCTAGCAGGTTGACATCCTACAGAAGTCACCAAAATCTTACCCAAAATTCCCTACCTTTCAATTTTGGCCACAATCCTATTTTCACTTGTGAAGTTGATCCACAAAGTTTCATGATTTGTGCCCTTAACCCCATGTTCTTTGATCTATTGTCAAACCCCAGTTCAGATCACATGTGCTTAATCGCAAAAACTAGGAAGATATTCAAGTTTTAATGTCTGCAGGAAATATTGGTGTTGTAGGGTTCCAAAATGTTCAATATCTAAAAACCCTCTGTGTATTCTACCTTTTGGTCTGTGAAAGCCTTGGTTGTTTTTGGTCTTCATGCTAAGTGTCAAAAACCCTCAATGTTTTCTTTTTCTCTGGTGCCTTTTTGGTCTGTGAAAACCTCAGTTGTTTTCAGCCTTCACATCTTCCTAGTAATTCTCCCCTAATGATAGCACTTTCCGAAGCATGCTGCTACAACCGGTTGGTGGGGCCCAGTTGATGTTTTTGACAAACTACTAGTGCTTGTTGCATGATCGCATAGGTCTTTTTCCCCTTATGCGATCATGCAACTGACTGTGATCCTGTTGAAGAACTACTTGCGGTCTGTCGTATGTTTGCATAACCCTTTTTTAGGCTATGTGAACATGCGACAAGCTATTAGCCGCGTTGTAAAAGCTTGTAGTTTGGTGGTGGGTCCATTGTTAGGGGGTTGCTAAGGTGTCTATTGATGGAGTGGTCAAGAATGAATGAAAGGGTGACAAGTGGCAGGATGGGCCTGGGTTTATAAGTTCGGTCGGGTAATCTCTCAATAAATGAAGAATATTCTTTTCTATCTAGCGATTAAGAGACTTCCTGTAGTCAGGTAATCTCCTGATGAAAAGGAATATGCCAAAGATATTAAGAGACTCAGCAACTTCCATCAGATGAAAAAAAGATCAATGCTTGTCGCGTGATCACTAGATAAAGTTGGACTTAGTGAAAGGGTCGTGAGATTCAGCAATTAAAGAAAGAAGGGAAGCCAAAGTGAAGGTAGAGTTAAGTTTAAAATTAGGTACAGTGCCCAAGAGATTTAGGAAGATCTATGACTATCATATGATCTCATGAAATCTTTTGAGCCCATGAGATCATGTGAAAAATGTTGATTGGGTATCAGGCCATGAGGGAAAGTAGAGTGGGTCCGATGTGCCACATCATGCTGATGTGTTCGATGCTTATTCACCAAGCTGGTAGTGACAATGTAGTTGTTAGTGGGGCCAAATTTTAATGGCGTAATGTTTAGAGGAGGTCCATTTTGTCCTCTAAACTTGGCGATATCTGATCAGGTGTTTCCTTGTTTGCATGATCGTGAGTATATTTAGCAGGGCTCTACCTTTTTAGCAAGTGCACGGTTGCACGGTTAAAGGTTTCACGTAGTCGCTAGATGGAACCAGGGTTAAGGAAAAGATTAAATGACTTGGCCATTAAGGGAAAATGAGCCCAAGGTAAACTTAGAGTTAAGTTTGTAGTTAACATCTCAAGCTTGTCGCATGATCGCATGTGACTTTCTAACCGCATGCGATCATGTGACCAACATTATTTCAAAAGCAGTGTGACTCTCATTTGTGGGTTTTCTTTTGTTGATTGTGAGCAGTGATGTAGTTCAGAAAATTTATGTCACTAGGGCATGCACAATTAAGGGAAGATGATGAAGAGGTCCGGCTAGCCGCCATGAGTTGATTCTTGTCCCTGTGAAGTACTTTTGTGGCATTCATGGTGAGACTTTGGTGCAATAAGAATGATAAATCCAGGGTACTTTCCTGCAAGTTGTTTGTGGTATAGGGATGGTTACTCAAGGTCATTTATTTGATCATCCATGATGTTGTATTAAGATATTCATGATCAAATTTGAGTGAGCAGTACCCTAGGGTTTGATATCATTGTTTAATCTATAACCCTAGTTAAATTTTGACTCATGCCTACATGCAATTGAGTGATGCATATATTACTTTTTTTTTTTGAGCTTTAGAGCTCAGAGAGGTTCATTTTGTAAAATATAAAAGAGGCTTACTTTTGCAAAGAAGTCATCCTTTTTTTTTAGAAGACTATATGTCGTATCTTTTCTACGCTCTGGTCTTCTACTCTTTGTATTCTCCCATTGATGATCAAAGCAAGCTTTAGGTACTTGAGATATTTGTTCTATCCTTGTCTTCATTATTTTTATCATCTCTTATTGGATCAAAGTGTATGAATGTCATTAATGGAAATTGGGGTTCCTAGTCCCTCTCATTTCCTGTGATTTTGTGTGTTACTGTGTCTGATCTAATTTAAATGTTTTGTGGTTCTACTTCAGCCCCCTAGCAATCTTGTCTCATTTGTACACCTAGTTGCAGAAGAGGATGTTTGTTTGTATGTCATAAGTTGATTCTTTTGTTTAGGCCCTCCTATGAAACACTTATGCAAGCCTATCTAGTGAGTTGTGACTTATTAGACCTAATTCCTCCATTGGTCTCATTCCTTTAATACTGAGATCCAAACCCTAATTTTGGTGTATCACCTAGTAGGTAGTTTTCTTTCAGTCATTTCCCTTTCCAAGCATTCCTTCTAACCCTTTCCCTCAAAAGATTTACATTCCATACCAAGAAGCAGATTAAGGTGATTATCCAAGAGGAACCAACCTAGAACTTGGAGGTTTCATCTTAGTTAGCATAGGTCCCAGTCCTGGAGATGATTCCCAAGTTATACTGAGTTATCAATACCAAGAGAGATTGAAACAAGGCGCAAACTTAGTGTATAACAGTTTGATAGCTCATGCTTTTTCTTTCAGTTCTCCTCAAGATTTTTTTCAACTCTTCATGGATTGGAACTAGTCATGGTAGGGGGCATTTTCCTATTTCTTTCAAAGACACTTTTTGCATTAGTCACCAGTGGTTCTCATTATGTCTATCTACTGATGCCTAGCTAGTTTTGAGATTTCTCTCCTTGAGGATCTCTCGCGCATCAGTCACCAGTGGTTCTCACTATCTCTTCCTACTGATACCTATCTCTCGCTAGATCTCTATTTGAGAATCCATTTTACGTTAGTCACCAGTGGTTCTCACTATGTCTACCTACTAATGTTTCATTTGTATCTCTGAGATTTATCTTCTTGAGAATATCTCTTGTATTGGTCACCAACATTTCTCGCTGTGTCTACCTACTGATATTTGTTTCGTGCTTTGATATCTCTTTGAGACCTTATGTCTCTTGGATATTCACCAGTGGTTCTCATTATGTCTACCTACTATCATCATCCAATTGCAATTCTTCATGTTGTACTTTTCAATTTCACTTCGACCCATTTGCACACAAACTTAAACTGAAACTAAAACTAGATTTTTAGTTCTCTAAAGCATGTTGCACTTTGTCTTTGAGTGCGTTTTCTTTTTCTTTATGTTTTCTTGCTTTATGCTTGGTGGTTTAGTTCCAATGATCCAAAGAATCCATCTAAGAGGGGTGTCCACTATGCGAGCGTTCATGTCATATTGTATGGCCATGTGTACCTCGACTCCTTTTATATGGATTCTTTGGTGAGGTTCGTTCTTCTCCTTGTCTTTTGAGTGACTTATGTCTGCTACAAGTGAAATTGCAAATGCTCGTCCTACTAAGTGAATGTAAGGGTCACTGCGAGCACCTTTGAAATTCTTATCTTTCACCTAGAAAAAGGAAGGAAATCCTATGTGTCCAGCATGTTTGTATGCAAGAAAAATTCCAGTCATTCTAGCAGCTATGCTTTAATGCTTATGTTAACTTGCTAAATCAAAAGGAATAGGTGTTTAGGTCATTCTGGCTTCTTGTGCCTTAATGCTTACATCTCATTCTAACAAATCTAAGACTTATGTCATATTCATAGCCTCATGATAGTGATGTTAGTGAGTGTTGTATGGCATCTTGTGATCATCTGAACTTAAATGACTCTATGATGACAATGCAATGAGTCCAACAACCAAGTCCTAGGGTTGTATCTAGTTTAGGCTTACGTTTTCATTCTAGGCTTGCATTTGAGACAATGTTTTGGTGCTCTCTTGATTGTATTTTCATCAAAGGTTCTTATCTTGCTTCCCGGTTTCATCATGATTGCACAAGTTTTCAAGATCCAAATCAAAATGTGACATCTCTAAGTGGCTCAAATCGCATTTTAAATTTTGGGATCCTTTAGGATCGGACGCTTGTGCAATCAATCTTCTGGCATCATTTCCCTGCCAGATTCTCCTCTCTTCATCATGTTCTTGAGATCTTTTCTCTTTTCATCAAAGTTAACTCTAGTCAAATTTGGTCCACCATGGTCAACCATGGTCAAATTTGGTCAACAAGACCTCCTGATCACTCCAAATTGCTTTTGCATCTTCTTGATGCTTCCTTAATCTGTTATGAATTCCTCTAGATTTTTAGTCTTACCTTTCTTTGCAACCTTTTTCTATCAATCATCTTCTGATGTGTCATCTTCTGATTTCATTCCCAAAGGGGCAGGACGATTACATCATTGAATCTTGTCAAATCAATTCTTTAATCAATCTAATCTGAATCACTAGTTCTAATTGCTAGGGGCATCTTGGTGCCTTGTATCTCGTTATCTTGTCATCTATCTTTTAGGTATCTAATCAATCTAACTTGGATCCTCAAGGATCAAGCTTCATTCTAGAGATGGTTCTTGAAATCTTTTAGGTATTGGGGCAGTCTAACCCAAATTCCTGAGAGTCAAGCTTCGGTGGCTCTCAAAATCTCTTTTAGACCTTTATCTGGGCAATCTAACTGGGGTCTCAGAGGATCAACCTTCATATTAGGGAAATCTAACCCTGATTCTGGATATAGTCCTTATATCTTTATCAATTGATATTAGGGAAATCTAACCCTGATTTTGGTTCTCTTTAGACCATTGTCTTCACAATCTAACTTAGACTTCAGAGAATCATGCTTCTTTCTGATCGGTGTCTTGGAGACCTAACCTAGACTTCTGAAATCTTCATTTATCTGTCACATTAGACTATTCTTTGAATCAATGCATTTTTCACACATCGTTTCAAAGAGGGGCAAATGTAATACCTTAAAATTGGCACCTATCAATTTCAATCAATTTTGGTGCATTTCTCAAAATTCTACATCATCAAAGTCCTACTTTGCTAGGCCATTTTCTCTTTCCTAGTTGACTTTATTTGACTTGATGTCAATTGAAAAAACCCTAATTTGCATTAATCCTACACTATAATTAATTCCCAAACCTTTTGACTTTATTAGCTAAACAATCCCTATGATAAATCAATTTAATTCTAAAGTCCTAAGTGCTTTAAATTAAATTAAAAACCACCCCCTTTAGCTAATACCCATAAAAAGGAATTAATTTTTGCTTGATTATTCGAATGGACACCTTTATTTGAATTAATAATTCAAAATATTCAAAGGGTCACCCTATGTGGCAATAAAAATTCTTTTATTTAAGTAATTCAATGCTTTTTGTCTCAATTTGGAATGAAGAGTCACCCATTTCAAATCAAGAAACTCTTCATTCCTCTTCTAGGCTTGCATATAAAATGAACCTCTTTTTCTCATTCAAGAGAGGCAATTGTGAGAGTAACTAAACTATAGAAAATTTCAGTCTCAATTTCATACTTTCAAGCTTTTATTGCACATTTAGATTAATTTCATTTAGTTTAATATTGCATCTTCATTGTAATTAGTTGTCTTACTTGCTCATAGCTTAATATCATATTTCTTTTAAATTATTTAGACTAAACTTGCATCTTCATATTTCTTTCTAGCTCTTAGATTAATTGCACTTCATTATAGATTAATTTCAATTTGTTTATCTTTCAAACTTTTGAAAATCCTTCGTATTAGCTTGGTCTTATGGTTGCTGGCTCTCATTTTGAGAGTAATTCAAACACCCTAGTTAATTAGAAGGCAATAGGTCGAATTGATAGAATCATGTGAATGGATAATTCATACTTAGTTTCATGATTCGATGATCAAACAATGACTATGTTGTGTTTATAGCTATATTAGAGGTCCACATTCAGTTGTATAACAATAGCTAGTGGATTACTTTATACATTATGAGCATAAGCTTGTGTGTAGTGTTTTCTTTCATTTTACCCTATTGGTGTTCTTATGGAGTTATTATCTTGTTAGTATACATAACTTCCAACTCATCATTCAATGTTCTATTGGGCCTAATGGATTTTTCTCTAAATTAGGCTTTTAGCCTTATATGCTATTATTTTATTGAATTTATATTAATATGTAGTTGTATTATATCTCTATATTTATCATGTGAACAATTTTTTAAATTCAATTACAATTTTTTCATTTATTTTGAAGAAGGGGATCTATAGGTAGCATATAATATTTATTATTTCTCATCTAAGTGAGATCTAATTATTGTCCTGGGTGGTCCCACAATAGTGAGTCCCACTTTTTAGCCAACTTTGACACATAGATCAATATCCTGAGAAATTTTTTTCCCTTTCGAACACCTATTGCCACAAAACTATTAGGAATTTGAAGATGACGTAAACTAGATTCTTTTAGAATTTTCTTTCTAGTTTCTAAATATATTTTTAAAAAAATTAAAATTCATTTAAATTCATTTTTCCTTCTCCTTCGAAAAGTGGTTTGCGTGAAAAACTATGTTTTCAAAAAGTTACTGTCACTTGGATCAGCATAACTTTTTTAAAAAAATATGTTAATGATGTAATTCTTTCAAGATTATCTTTGTAACTTCAATATCTAAAGGATGCAATTGGTTTTATTCATTTTGGGTCAATATTTCATAGTTTATTAAGTTTTAAAGTGACAGGAACTATAATTTAGACATAAGGTAACTTGGATCGCTCTAACTTGATCTATGTATATAGAAATTTATTTTTCCTTTTTTTAATAGAATGGTAATACAAATACACTTTTCATACATATTTTTTATAATTTACTATTTTTCCCGAAGTCCTTAAGAGACAGGTTGTTGAATGACCAAATAACTTATGTTTAGTTAAAGTAATATTTAAAAGTGATAATGAACTCAATATGTATTAAAATTATATTCATTAGAAAGATTGTTTCAAGTAGCATCTTTTGACATCACATGTTTGAAAAGACAATCTTGTTTGGTCCTTGTTCTAGACCTCGAAAGACCATTTTTTTTAAGTTCACTTATTTTTTGAGGGAAAAATTTCAGTTTTGCGTTCTTCGCTCGAAGAAGCCCTTCGTACGAAGACCCTTCATGTGAATACCCTTCACACGAAGCCTCCCAAGTGAAAATTATGGCCAAAAAACACCCTGCCAGATTTTTTGTCTGGCTACTTTATGTGAAGTAATTACTTCAAGTGAAGTCAGCTAGTGAGTTTATTTGTAAAAAAAAACTTAGAATGGTATAAAACTAAAATATTTTGTTTCTATTTTATACCAAATTTCTATTAATAAATTTGCATTTTCTATTATTGAAGGTATTTTTTGGAGGAGGATTACTATTTCTATTTTTTCAAAGGCATAATTTTGGAGAGGAGAAATATTAGATTAAAGTGTTTTTTAAAAAAGAGAATTTCTATTGACAATCTTGTGGAAGACATTTTTTGGAGTTTGAAGAAATGGAGAACAAGAAGGGAAGAAAAAGTAAATCTTCTAGCAAAGGGTCACCCGGTACTGAATAAATAAATTGTGAAGCTATATTGACATATTATCATAAAACTAAAGAAGATGAAAGACAAGATGAAGTAAGAGGGTCAAGTCAAGTCAAAGAATTTCACATTGGATAAGGGTCAGGATCATTCCCTACAAAATCTCAATCAATTAATGTCAGAGAAGGGTCAAGATCACATGCTCCTACTGGTATGGATGAACTTTTAAATTTAGCTCAAACTGTCAAGAGAAATATAAATTATAGAAACTTAGATAATTTACTTAAAATGGATGCAAAGAATTTGAGGTCACTTGCTAATGGGTGACCCCATAATAGTGGGTTACACTTTTTTAGAGATGCTGATTTTGTTGAAATAACACATTTTTAATAAAATATGATGATTTAAGCCTTGAGAGGTTCTATTTGAAGGATTTAATTACAAATGGTTAGCTCAAAGCCTCTTAGATAAAAAAAAATATTGATATAACATCTATACTCCTCATTCATACCTATAATGGAGTCTCCTTCGCACCTATTAAAATGCTAACAAAAAATCACTTCGAATTTATGTTTTGGAAAATCAAATGAATCCATTTGAAAAAACTATCTATGTAGGAAGGTACTACTAAGAAAAATCTTTCCAATTATTATAATGTTAATATATATTAATTTTATTATCACTTTGTATTTTTAGTTTTACTAAACATAGATATTTCACCGTATGTCTACCTCTATGTTTGACGCTTATGAAAAAATAGTAAATAAGAGAAAAAAATTCTAAACAATATCTATGCCCTAGGTATTGAAGTTTTCTTTCTATCAAAAAAAATAAAAATGAAATTGGACAAATACACGACAAGTTATAAGCTATGTAGTCAAGGTATGTCAAAATTATGGTTTAGTCAACTTCAAACGTTAATAAAATATGAAATAATCATGATAAAATAGTTAAACTAGTTGCATGCCCTCTGTATGGATATTAAAAAACTAAAATCAAAAGAATCACATTGATATCTATTTTAGAAAAAAAGTTATGCTCTATGAAAACAATGTAACTCTTTGAAAATGACATTTTCAGCAACATACCAATTTTGTGGGAGAAAGAAAAAACCATTCAAATCAATTCAAAAATAAACATAAAAAATATATTTAGAATCTAGAAAAAAAATCCTAAAAGAGTCTAATTTAATTCATCTTCTGATTTCTAACGGTTTAATGACAATATGCATCCGAATCTGATTTTTTTTTTCAAAATGTAGAGTGCAGTGTCCATTCAGGCAAAAAAGTGTAACCCACTATTGTGGGTTCACCCTAATGTTAAAACCTTAAGTATTTCTAAGAAGAGATTAATGAATATGATAGAAAGAGAAATATTGGTTAAATTTGATAAGTTTTAAACACTTGAATAGGCTCAATTTCTTCCACTTGTGGTTATAAACAAAAAGTTGGAAGGGGCATTAAAATTATTGGGTACAGACACACCATCAAAGAAGAGCAAAGTTGTTGACATGAAAACTGATATGATTTAAAATCTTAGGAAAGGTTTGAACTAGCTAGGGAAGCGATCTCGAACTAAGGATAAGGCCATTACAAGAAAAGCTATGTTGACATCCATTGTAGGTAACACTGTGGGATGCAAAAGACATATATCTTCAATTTCATCTCAATTTGGTTTTAATAGGAAAATAATATTATGATATGTTAATAAGAGAATACTTTGGGATGATAGCACCTTGGAAGGCAATTGGGCAATCATGTGTAGAGCTCCTCATTCTGATAGGATTGATGAAGAAATAAAAAATTTGGTCACATTATTTTGGAATGATAATACACATCCTTCATCAAACAATAGAGATGTTATCAGACATAGAATTTCAGCTAATCAATATGAATATCATATGAAACATTGGTTGGACACAACACAACATGAAATGTATGTGTCATTTTTTAGTTCAAATCCTAATATAAAGATTGGGCAAACAATGTTTGAAAGATTGAAGCCATATTATATCAGGACAAACAAAGTGTTTGAAACTTGTTGTTGTTGTTATCATATTGAATTTAATCTCCACTATCAGGTTTTTTGAAAGTTTGTAGAAGACACTTATGGTTTTGAAAATGCTCCTCCTACTAGATGAAGTGAGTTCGTCTCATCCATTATATGTGACAAAAGAGATGATGTAGCTAGACAAATAAATTGCATAAAATTAATATGTC
Organism: Chamaecyparis obtusa; assembly: GCA_027943335.1. NCBI lineage: Eukaryota > Viridiplantae > Streptophyta > Pinopsida > Cupressales > Cupressaceae > Chamaecyparis > Chamaecyparis obtusa. Next base: position 500,382 of record BSBK01005822.1, read on the forward strand.
CAACATGTGTTGATTGCCTATTTTTCCTTTGAAAAATGAAAATATTGATATGATGGTAAATTACAAGAGTTATAGATATGTAAAGAATGAAAAAAATTTGGGAAAGAATCCAAAAGGTTATAATATGTTGAAGAGGAGATAAATGTTGGAGTATTAATGGAAAAATTTTAAAATTTGATTGAACCCTACATTCATCATGCTTTTTTTGCAAAGTGGCAAGCACAACAATTCCAAAAACTGAGAGAAAATTTCCCAATTAGAACTATTGTATTAGTTATTGATTTTGTAGAAAATTATTCATTTGTTCATCAAAAGGAAATTCAATCAGAATACTATTTTTCAGAGAAAATTACTATTATGGTACATGTGTGTTATCAACAGGGACAATGAGATTTGGATGGTATTCAAAGAATATTGGAATAATGGGTCATCAAGAAGGAATATCATTTTTATATAAGTGATGATAGAGAGAATGAAATTCATTATGTAGAACACCGCTTCAAGATATTTTTTGCAAATTTGAAAGAAAGAGGTATAAAAACTAATAAACATTAGGTTTTCTTAGATCGACATGCTGCACAATTCAAATCATCGAGACCATTTTATGCACTATGCAGATATCATTGCAATGAAAACATACCACATGTCTAGAGTTTCTTTGATAGTGGACATGGAAAAGGTGAACATGATGGTGTCGGAGCTTGCATCAAGCATGCTATACGAAAGTATCAAATGAATTATAAGGGAGTCCATATAAAAAATGTACATGATGTGGTTGAATGGTCCAAGACACATTTCACACCAAATAAGAATGACACATCATCGGGATTTACTCAGGCGGTGCCACATAGAAAATTTTGGGAGATAAAAGGTATGCACACATTTTTAAATTATTTGAAAGTGTTCAAATTTTTTATGATATTCTATTCAAATTATATCTATAGAATGTAAATTATATATGCATAAATGTTCAACTATGGATAGAAAAATTATGCATGGTTGCAATAGGATAGAAAAGATGTGATCTTTGCATTTGGTTATGAGTATGAATTGTTGTAATTGGATGTTGAACACTAGGGACTAGTCATGCTTTTATTGTCACTGCATTGCTGACAATTATGAGGAATGTAACAATCAAGACCATGGATATGTAGGTGAATGGAATCTAGTGCCACTAGTTTTTTTAGTGATACATTTGATACAAACAAAGATGAAAACTTTGATGATGTCCCTTTGATTTTTGTTGATTACGATCATATCTCAGGATTGGTCAAAATTGGTAAGTATATATATTCCACATTATATGGTACATTGAGGTGTATGTATAGATAGATAGATAGATCTATAGATTCAAATAAGTAAATTTTAAGATCTCACACATGTTTATATAAATTTACTATGTAGGAGATGTCTTTACAGTGATTGTTGAGCATGGAAATGTAGGAGTTGGTTATTATTTACTATGTTGTACTGCAGAGAGGATGAAGTTACTTGAACTTGAATAAAGTGATGCAATGTTGTTCCCCGTAGGTTTGTACATTCTTTACATCAATATATTAAAATCAATTTGTAAATTTTAAATTTCAACCTCTTAACAAATTTTAAATTTAGTTTGTTTAAAGTTATATATTGTTAAAATTTGTGACTTGTAGGTTCAGTTGTTTTAGAGGGAACATATTTCAAGAAAATAAAACTAATTCAACATGGTATTCACTTTATTGATTACGAACCAGACAATAAGGTGTTTCAATATAGTCACCTAGTAGTTGCCACATCCATTTGTTTCCATACAGTTAAATCTCAACGTGGACATTGTAAGTGGAGACTAGATAGTGATGATCATGAGAGAATATTACATATTCTCCATAAAAGATTTGAACCACTTGAGTTGGTCTAAAAAGTATAATATGTTTACCTATTTCATGTGTTAGGACGTACTTGATATCTCTGGATTAAATTTCATTATACTTTGTTTATATATTTAAACATATGATGGACGTTAATTTGTTGATATATGATGGACCTATTTGATGGTTGAATGGTTTTAATATATAGAATTTTATATGTATACTTTGAATATTCAATGATTTTTATATATTTCATATTAGTTAAAGATATTATGTATGCTTTGATTATTCAATGATTTTTATGATACTTTTTATGATGCTTATGATTTCTAGATCCCCTTAAGATCTCTCCTTAAGACACTAAATAATGATTAAAATTGTTAGATTACTTATGATGTGTGTTACTTCTAGAATTAGTTAGAATAGTTATTTTCCATTAGTTACATGTATTAACTAGTTATTTTTTATGATATTATTTCTAGATCCCCTTAAGACCTCTCCTTAAGACTTCTTATTAGTTAAAGATCCCCTTAAGACACCAAAGAATGATGAAATTAGTTAGATTACTTATGACATGTGTGTTAGTTATAGAATTAGTTAGAATAGTTATCGTTCATTATTTATATGTATTAACTTGTTATTTTTTATGATATTTATTCTAGATCCCCTTAAGACAATAAAAAATGATGAAATTAGTTAGATTACTTATGACGTGTTATTTCTACATCCATCTAATAAAATCTAATCAAATAATATCATCAAATCATATCATCCAATCAAATCAAATCATATCATATCATCTAATCAAATAAATCCATCTAATCAAATCATCTAACCAAATCATATATCATCTAATAAAATCATATAATCAAATAAAACCATCTAATCAAATCATATTATCATCTAATCAAATCATATCATCTAATCAAATATTTGTCTCTAATCAAATATATGTCTCAAATCAAATATATGTATCTAATCAAATATGTCCCTAATCAAATATATGTCTTGAATCGTAAACCAAAAATATCAAACATATACTAATGACATATATAATTAATCTCAAATAAACGATAAGTGAAACATGTCCTAAACTAGGGAGTCATCTAGGTGCATGTGAATAGAGCGACCCTCTGAGTGACTGCCATGAGCATCCTCTAGGTGTGAGGCAAAAATTGATCCTTGCGAATATAAATGCATGTATATATACTAATAATCTAAAATAATTAAAATATTATCAATACATGTTTAAACTTACATATTTTTAAAACTTACTTGACCACTACTAGGTGTCACATCTACTGAATCTCTCCTATAAAAAGAATCCTCTAGCTATGAAGTAGCAACTGACCCCTACAAATTTAGTACAACAACTAGTTATATACATGTGCATAGTATATATTATGTAAAGTACTTGAAATATATAAATACATGTGTACACATGCATGCTTAAACATACATATATCTAAAGCTTAGCTGACCACTAGTAGGTGTCAGATCAAATGGATTTCTCATATGAATCTGCTCTGAGCCCACACTAGAGGTAACGTGCTCTGCTAACTGTTCCTATAAAATATTATTCATTGAATGTAAACATCAATACACACATCTACAATTAATTTTTCACTAAAAATCCAAAGAAAAGAGAAAATAAAACTTTATATACCTGGGTCTCAAGAGAAGGAGGATCATCAGTGCGTTTCACCATCGTATCATCAACTAAAACTGCATCACCCACACCACCTTCAGTCCTGAACCTCTCTAGAAATGAGGAGTGTATGGTTGACACTAGTTGGGAGGGGAGTGATATATAGCTTGAAACCGTCAAGATGCAATAACATATCCATAAATGATCCAACATCAGTGTCAATGTCCACATGACCCAACCCACACAAGTGCTCATCAAATGTGTCTAGGCCCTCAATGGTGATGTGTACATCTTCAACCTGTATACTTGGCTCTGCAGTTGTAGAGTGATTTGTGAGTGCCAAGTGCTCTCCACTATGTTGTGCTTGAATAGATGGTGCATCTTGTGTTGGTGGAACAATAGGACCCTGTACAAGTCTGATGACATCCCTGACTAAATGTATTGGGATCCTCTGTAGGTTAGCAATATAAGAATAGGCCTACATGAGATCCTCCATAAAGTAAAGGGCCATATCTAAATGACTATGATGACCTAAAAGTGCTCGTATCTCTATAGGTACAAGAATACATGCAGATCTATATGTCTCATTAGTCACACCTATAGTAGTACTAGATGGATATGTGCAGGATCATGGTATGCCAAACCAGGCCCTTAAGTGGCAATGAAAATTCAAAAAATTAGGTTTAGGTAAGTTGACATAAAAATTTGAACAAGTTATAAATATTATATCAAAAAATATGTAAGAATAAAATATTTAGAAAATTGAATTTAGTTTCTAAGATACTAGGCCTCTTTTGAAAAACAATTATTCTATATGTTGAAAATTTCAAATTTCAATGTAGTAGTATGAAAATTTCAAGAAAAAAATAGGAAGTAGGTGTATGTTTGGCCACCTTAAACAAAATCAAATGATAATTTTTTTTAGAAGATTATAGATATAAGTAGTAGACTCATGTGCCCATCTGACATATATATTTTTGTAATTTTTATCCAAGTAAATAATTAATTACGATTTTTCTTCTAGAACTTTTCCAAAATACAAAAACTCTTGTGTCTAACCACGTTAACTTAGTCTAAACTATATCAAATTGATAATGTTTTTTACTTTTCTTGTAGTAGGAAAAGCATAGAATGTGACACATGTTTTATATTTCAAAAATGTTATACAGTTTGAAAGTTATAGCTATTTTTCAATAAGTCTATTAACCAAGACTAGAAAGATAACAAGTAGGTGTATGTCTGACCACATTAAACAAAATCAAATGATAATATTTTTTATAAGATTCTACATAAAAGTAGTAGACTCGTTTCTAGATGTTATGTATATTTTTTTATTTTTTTTTCAGAGTAAATAATTAATTATGATTTTTTTCTATAAATTTTCCTGAATATAAAAAATATCAATTCTGACCACCTTAACTTAGTCTAAACTTCCTCATATTGAGAAAAAAATTTATTATTATTTTATTCGGTGAACCATAGATTGTGATCTATATTTTAGATTTCAAAAAAGTTATATTATTTGAAAGTTATATTTGTTTTTCAAAGAGTCTATCAATCAGGACTTCTTTTTCACATCACCACTTTTTGGCATACCATCATCTTGCACATACCCAGATAAAGCCTTAGAAGATGATCTGGCTCTACTCGGTCTAGTCAAAATGTATCTACCTAATGAATCTGAAGTGATGGATGTGGCTATAGAAGCAATTTGTCCTATACTATCTACTACTCCCCTCTTAGGAGTAATGATGACTCTATTTGTAGTAGCAGCCATCATTGGTGTCACTGCCAGAGTCATGTACCCAACCAGCTATCGATGAGGCTGTATAACTCAATCGACCCTATGATATTGATTGTGGTCTACAAACCTACCACGCCCCTAACCATAATATGATGGAAGATCTAAATACTTTACCCTAAGTCCCAAACAAAACTTAGCGTACAACTGTTGTGCAAAATATAAAGGAATCTAGTCATTATTAGGATAATGACCATGTGATGCAAGAAATTGAGGGCATATCATACATGCTATCTAAGGAATAACACACTCTGTGACCTGATATGCCCTCACAATGGCCTTCCACTTGTAGTGTGGGAAAACCTCTTGTTTGATGGTTTCCTTGGCAACACAGCTCTGAACAGTTTCCAAAGAAAAATCACCCGAGACTTTGACCCTCAAATCTCAAAAAATACTCTCAACTACCTAAGGTGTGAAGGAGGAGTGAGACCTCAATCTAGCACTCATCTGCTCCAAACTAGTCAATATACTGACACAAGTATCTCTATATATGCTATTTATTGAAGATGTAGAGATGGACCCTCTAAGTTGAGCCATCTCTATGTTAGCAATATGAAAAATGGTCTATATATTAGGAGTTTGAGGTGCATCCTCAATGTCCATCTAGATACATAACATGTGAAAGCTAAGTGTTAACAATTAAGTACTTGATTACATGTTATAACTATGTGTAAAATGGAAAAAAAATCTAAATATCTAAAATTATACTTAAATTTATAATACTAGAGTGTACTAATACTCGTAAAGGCTCCTACGATGTACTAATTGGTATTAGGTCAAGTAAGTTGTCCTATTAGGTCAGGTAAGTGGTCCTATTAGGTCTTAAGGGTCCTAGGATGTACTAATTGGTATTACTAAGTCCTATTACGTCACATAAGTGGTCTTATTAGGTCTTAAGGGTCCTAGGATGAAACTAATTGGTATTAATAGGTCCTATTACGTCACATAAGTGGTCTTATTAGGTCTTAAGGCTCCTAGGATTTACTAATTGGTATTAATAGGTCCTATAAAGTCAAGTAAGTGGTCTTATTAGGTCTTAAAGGTCCTACGATATAGTAATTGGTATTAATAAGTGCTATTAGGTCAAGTAAGTGGTCTTATTAGATCTTAAGGGTCCTAGGATGTACTAATTGGTATTAGTAGGTCCTATTACATCACATAAGTGGTCTTATTAGATCTTAAGGGTCCTAAGATGTACTAAGTGGTATTAATAGGTCCTATTATGTAACATAAGTGGTCTTCTTAGGTCTTAAGGGTCCTAGGATGTACTAATTAGTGTTAATAGGTCCTATTAGGTCAAGTAAGTGGTCTTATTAGGTCCTAAGGGTCCTAAGATGTACTAATTGGTATTAATAGGTCCTATTAGGTCAAGTAAGTGGTCTTATTAGATTTTAAGGATCCTAGGATGTGCTAATTGGTATTAGTAGGCCCTATTACATCACATAAGTGGTCTTATTAGGTATTAAGGGTCCTAACATGTACTAATTGGTATTAATAGGTCCTATTACATCACATAATTGGTCTTAAGGGTCCTAAGATGAACTAATTTGTGCTAATAGGTCCTATTAGGTCAAGTAAGTGGTCTTATTAGGTCTTAAGTGTCCTAGGATGTACTAATTGGTATTAATAGGTCCTATTAGGTCATGTACATGGTCTTTTTAGGGGTTAAGGGTACTAGGATGTACAATTTTGGTATTAGTAGGTCCTATTACTTCACATAAATGGTCTTATTAGGTCTTAGGGGTCCTAACATGTACTAATTTGTATTAATAGGTCCCATTCCATCACATAAGTGGTCTTATTTGGTATTAAGGGTCCTAGAATGTACTAATTGGTGTTAATAGGTCCTATTAGATCAAGTAAGTGGTCTTATTAGGCTTTAAGGGTCATAGGATGTACTATTTGGTATTAATAGTTTCCATTCGGTCAAGTAAGTGGTCTCATTAGGTCTTAAGGGTCCTACAATGTACTAATTTATTTTAATAGGTCCTATTACATCACATAAGTGGTCTTATTAGATCTTAAGGTCCTAGGATGTACTAATTGGTGTTAATAGGTCCTATTAGGTCAAGTAAGTGGTCTTATTAGGTCTTAAAGGTCCTAGAATGTACTAATTGGTATTAATAGGTCCTATTAGGTCAAGCAAGTGGTCTTATTAGGTTCTAAGGGTCCTAGGGTGTAATAATTGGTATTAGTAGCTCCTGTTACATCACATAAGTGGCCTTATTAGATTTTAAGGGTCCTAAGATGTACTAATTGGTATTAATTCATCTTATTACATTGCATAAGTGCTCTTATTATGTTTTAAGGGTCCTAGGATGTACTAATTGGTGTTAATAGGTCCTATTAGGTAAGGTAAATAGTCTAATTAGGTCTTAAGGGTCCTAGCATGTACTACCTAGTAAATTAGTAGGTCCTATTAGGTCAAGTAAGTGTTATGATTAGGTCTTAAGGGTCCTACGATGTACTAAATTGTATTAATAGGTCCTATTAGGTCAAGTAAGTGGTCTTATTAGGTCTTAAAGGTCTTAAGATGTACTAATTGGTATTAATAGGTCCTATTAGGTCGCCTTAGTGGTCTTATTAGGTCTTAAGGGTCCTACGAAGTACTAATTAGTATTAGTAGGTCCTATTACATCACATAAGCAGTCTTATTAGGTGTTAATGGTCCTAAGATGTACTAATTCATATTAATAGGTCATATTACATCACATAAGTGGTCTTATTAGGTCTTAAGGATCCTAGAATGTACTAATTGGTCTTAATAGGTCCTATTAGGTCAAGTAAGTGGTCTTATTAGGTCTTAAGGGCCTTGGAATGTAGTAATTGGAATTAATATGTCCTATTAGGTCAAGTAAGTGGTCCTATTAGGTCTTAAGGGTCCTAGGATGTACTAATATATATTAGTAGGTCTATTACATCATAGAAGTGATCTTATTAGGTCTTGAGGGTCTTAAGATGTACTAATTTGTATTAGTAGGTCCTATTATGTCACATAATTGGTCTTATTAGGTCTTAAGGGTCCAAAGATGAACTAATTGGTATTAATAGGTCCTATTACATCACATAAGTGGTCTTGTTAGGTATTAAGAGTCTCAGGATGTACTAATTGGTGTTAATAGGCCCTATTAGGTCAAGTAAGTGGTCTTATTAGGTTTTGAGAGTCCTACAATGTACTAATTCATATTAATAGGTCCTATTAGGTCAAGTAAGTGGTCTTAAGGGGTTGTAGGTAACATAAAGGTCCTAATTAATGTATAAGGGTCCTAGAGTGTCTTAAGGGGTCGTACATAATATAATAGGTCCTAAGGGGTCCTAAGGGATCTGGATAAGAGTCCTAGAATGTTAATGGGTTATATCTGCAATAAGTGGAACTAGAGTGTCTTAAGGGGTCATGGGTAACATAAGAGGTGCTAAGGGTTCCTAGGTTAAATTAGTGGATCCTTGTTTGTATTAATTGAATCTAAGATACATAAATGTGCCATAGGACAACCTAAGATATGTTAATGGGTCTTGAGGATTTGAAGGGGTCATATATGTCTTAAAATGTCATAAGGAATGTATAATGGTCCAATAATATTAATTAGTCATAGATGTGATAAGTGGTCTAAGTGGTCTTAGGACATCCTAAGATTCTTTAATGGGTCTTGGGGGTCCTAAGGTTTCATATTTGTTTTAAAATTTCATAAGGGATCCAGATAAGAGTCCTAGAATGTTAATGAGTCATAGGTGCAATAAGTGGTCCTAGAGTTTCTTAAGGGATCATGGGTAACATAAGAGGTCCCAAGAGATCCATATAAGAGTCCTAGAATGTGAATGTGTTGTAGGTTCAATAAGTGGTCCTAGAGTGTGTCTTAAGGGGTTGTGGGTAACATAAGAGGTCTTAAGGTATAGATAGGAGTCCTAGAGTGTCTTAAGGGGTCGTAGGTAATATAAGAGGTCCTAAGGGATCTAGATAAGAGTCCTAGAATGTTAATGGCTCGTAGGTGCAATAAGTGGTCCTAGAGTGTCTTTAGGGGTCATTGGTAACATAAGAGATCATAAGGTATAGACAAGGGTCCTAGAGTGTCTTAAGGGGTTGTGGGTAACATAAGAGGTCCTAGGGGGTCCCAGGTTACACTAGAGGATCCTCGTATGTATTAATTGAATCTAAGATACATAAATATGTCATAGGATAACCTAACATATGTTAATGGGTCTTGAAAATCCGAAGGGATCATATACATGTCTTAAAATTTTGTAAGGGATGTATAATGGTCCAATAATGTTAATGAGTCGTAGATGTGATAAGTGGTATAGAAGTGGTCCAAGGACATCCTAAGATTAGTTAATGGGTCTTGGGAGTTCTAAAGTTTCATATTTGTTTTAAGACTTCATAAGGGATCCAGATAAGAGTCCTAGAATGTTAATGGGTCGACGTAGGTGCAATAGGTGGTCTGAAAGAATCCTACATTACATTAATTGATCCTAGTATATCATAAGGTTTGTTGAGGGAAACAATGGGTCCTAGATGTGTCTTAAGATAGTGTAAGGTATGGATATAGGTCAAGTAGAGTGTCTTAAGGGGTCATGGGTAACATAAGAGGTCATAAGGGGTCTTAGGTTACATTAGTGGATCCTGATATGATATTAATTGAATCTAAGATACATAAATGTGTCCTTCAACAACCTAAGATATGTTAAAGGGTCTTGATGTTTTGAATGGGTCATATATGTCTTAAAATGTTGTAAGGGATGTATAATGGTCCATTAATGTTAATGGGTCATAGATGTGATAAGTGGTCTAAGGGATCTTAGGTTACATTAATTGATACTAGTATGTCTTAAGGGTTCTTGCAGGAAATGATGGGTTTGCATATGTATTAATAGAAGCTAAGATAGATGAATGAGTCCTAGGACATTTTAGTATATAATAGTGGGTCCTATGGGTCCTAAGGGGTCCTATGTGTCTTAAGATGTCATAAGTGCTACATAATGATCCTAGAATGTCTTAAGGGGTTGTAGGCATCATAATAGGTCATAAGAGATCATAGGTTACGTAATGCATCCTAATGTGTCTTAAGGAGCCTTGAGGGAAACAATGAGTCCTTGTATGTATTAATGGAACCTAACATGTACATCAATGGGTCACAGGACATCCTAATATGTATTATAAGATCTTGAGATTCCTAAGGGATCCCAAGTGTCTTAATATGTCGTAAGGGAGGCATAACAGTCCTAGAAACTTACTATACTATAATTTTTTAACATATTCTAACATACTACTAGATCATTTTAAAAAATTTAACTACGATTTTCTAAGATTTCTACAAACTAAAAATTATTTAAAATAAATAACTAACTAATATTTACTAAGTTTACTAAAAATTTGTGTACATGTGTGTGAGAGAGAGATTCCTAATATTTACCCAGCTTTAAACTTGAAATTTAAAAACATATTTTTAATAATTTCTATAAGATCTTAATGTTTTCTAACATTTTCTAACATTTCTACTACGGTTTCTAATATTTTATAAATATTTTCTAATAGTTGTTAACAAACTACTACGATTTTCTACCATTTTCTAACATATTCTTTTCTTTTTTTTTTTATCGGTAAAAGGCCGAAGCCAAAATTTTATTAATATTAATTAATTTTACAAAATAACCCCACTCAATGCAAGCACTAGTAGGAAAGAGCGGAGTCAAGAAAACCTCCAGCCGTGCCCAAGAAAAAGGTCCTCTTACTAATACAAAATATACGTGGGCATACCCACGACTCGAGCTTTGTCAAGATTTGTTCACATACATAGATCCGTGGGCATACCCACTACCTTGAATTTTTTTTTAAATTTTTCAAAAAAATTACATGCTCCAATTAAGTTACAACAATTAAGTGTGTATACAACTTTGTTTTAATCCTTTGGAATATCAACCTTTGATCTTATTCCTTCGGAGAGAGATTGAACTTGGCTCCAAATTGGATTTTTCCCCTTGAAAAGAAAGATAAATTCTACCAAATCTAATGGTTAAAATTAATATAACATTTTTTAAAAATAAAAATAAAAATAAATCCTACCTCAGGAATTGTTAACCTTACTGCAAATGTACCACCATTTGGGTGTCTGGGTTAATGTATAAAGGCATAAATAACCATCCCATATTAGTTTCAATGGGATGAGATTCCCAATGGTATAAGAAGATGATACAATTATTCTATGAAATCTATTTATTAACAGAGAAACCAAATATCGTATAATGCCATTAAAAATAAATCATTAGGAAATTTCTTATCTAATAATGGCCTAATGTTAGAGGAACATAAACAAACCTCTTGTTAAGAAATCAATCCTCAATTACACCATGGCTATTAGTAATGACAAACATATTAATCTATCATCATTTTCCCTATAATAAAGAATACATGAAACCATATAAATATAGGACAACAATGAAAAGGAACCATCGAGTCTCATTTATAAGGTCTTGACTATTACGATTAATGTCCCTTATCATTTTGAACTCCTTCTATAAGACGGTAAGGGACATTAATCATAAAATAATAGGTATAGTTGAAAGGGGACCAAGCGATTCCCTTTAAACTATATCCAAATATTTTGTCTAGTGATAAAAATATGCTATGCTAGCAGCTCTCTTTTTAATTTATAAGTTTACAAAGAAGATTAGATGAAAGCATAGTGCATGTAAATTTAGGAATAGATTTGTTTATATATATATATATATATATATATATATATATATATATATATATATATTATATATATATATACATATATATATATATATATATATATATATACATATATATATATATATATATATATACTATATATAATAT